>JAVBXB011866289.1:0-11487 GCA_034781655.1 Eupsittula astec
TGGAAAGATGGAGTGAAAAAGATTTTGAGTGATCGGGGCCTGAACATGCAGGAGGGTGAAAGGCGTGCAAGGAATAGTGTGAATTGGAACGATGTGGTATACTGGGGTTGACGTGCTGTCAGTGGATTGAACCAGGGCACGTAAAGCGTCTGGGGTAAACCATGGAAACTTTTGTGGGACCTGGATGTGGAAAGGGAGCTGTGGTTTCGGTGCATTATACATGAGAGCTAGAGACTGAGTGTGAACGAATGTGGCCTTTGTTATCTTTTCCTGGTACTACCTCATGCACATGCGGGGGGGAGGGGGCTGTCATTTCAAGTGTGGCAGGGTGGCGACGGGAATGAATAAGGGCAGACAGTATGAATTATGTACATGGGTATATATGTATATGTCTGTGTGTGTATATGTATGTATACGTTGAGATGTATTGGTATGTATATGTGCGTGTGTGGACGTCTATGTATATACATGTGTTGCTATGAGTCCACGGGGACTCATAGGAATATCTTGATCACGCGCAAAATTGTGATTTTTCCAAGATACATGTGTATGTGGGTGGTTGGGCTATTCTTTCGTCTATCTCCTTGCACTACCTTGCTAACGCAGGAGACAACAACAAAGTGTAATAAATAAATAAATTGTTTTAGGCTGTAAACACAAAAATGTACACCTTAATTTGGCTTTGCAGAGGCTCCAGGTAGATTTGCTGCAAAATAAAGTGTATCACTTAGAAAAGGAGAAAAAGATAGTTGAGAATGAGTGTAGGACTTTAGAGCAACACATGGAGCATTACAAGAAGAAAGCACAGGAGTGGAAAGAAAATGCACTAAAGGAGAAAAAATTGGTGAGAAAGTCAAGAAGGAGCTAGAAGTGTTGCAAACTGAAAACATACAGTACAAAACTAAAGTAGGAGAGAAATGTAGCCACATTGAACGTCAGCAGTTTGAGCTGGGACACCAGAGGGAGATTACTGAAAAATTGGAAAAGGAAAGACAAGAACAGTCTCAAAAGCAACACACTGAGAATTCTGGTGCTTCGATGGACTCTTATAAACGACAGTTTCATCAGCCCCTTACAAAGGTGCTCTACATTGTTTTGTACTAAAAATTTTTCCTTTGTGTTTTTAGAATCTTCTTGAAGGTCTGACTGATATTTACTGATGGTATTTTATAAATCTTATATGTTTTGCATCACACTATTAACTACCTGCCTTATATTTATTTTGTACATGTTGCTTTTAGTCCAGTACACTACATTACCTATTTGAGCATTGTAGTAATGCAGAATTGAAAAAACCTCCATTGTTACCACAAGTTTAGTGAATTATCCATGACCTAATAAATAGCATAATTTTTCTACTTAATTGCTCTCTGTGTTATTGAAAAAAATTACCCTTGTACAATACCTTCTCCCTGATAGATTACCATCTCAGACCTATCCAAGATCCTCCTCCTTGTACTATTGTGGTAATAAAGAAAAATGTAAGCCACTGTAGGTTGGGGGCACACTGAGCCGTGTGTGAAATGAGAGGTCACTGTATGAGGGCAAAGATAGGTATGTTTGCTGTCATCAGGCTAAATCAAGAAATCTGAAGTCAAAGTGATCTGTGGAATAGTTTGTGGGACATGGATGGCAGATTGTTTTTAGTGCATTATGCATGATAAGAGCTTTTGGATGATGATAGGTTGGTCAAGAAGATGTATTGTAATACGGTAGAGGTAGACCACGGAAAAGATGGATGGATGTAGAGAGATTTGATTTGGGTTTGGGATATATCAGATGGTGTTTGTTGCTGTGAAACCATTTTATGTATAGAAGTAGTATGAATGGAGATTTTTGTCTTTTCAAATCAATTTATAGTGCAAAAAGTAAGAATCTTGTTATAAGTGTGGAAGTCCATGTTTCACTTTAATATTACATGAGGTACAAGCCGAGTGAAGTTTGGAGGCAATATGTATCTGATCATACATAATGAATTGGGAATGGAGTACTGGTAACATGGTTAGATAGGAAATAGATTGATAGTAAATACTGTTGTGCTGAATTTATGTAGCTGTTATGCCCATTACATTATCTGAATTCAAAAGCCTAAATTTTTTTTATTTTTATTGGGTAGGCTTTTTTCCCTTTCTTTCTCTCTTTATTTATCATAAGTTTATGTTCTCTCTTACTATACTAACTCATGCTAGCATATTAGCATTCTTCTAAGGCTTTTGCAGTTGCATGAAAACACTTACGCATATTGAGGATCTCCTTTTACCTGCATCTTATGTGATCTCTTGGAGTGAAGTGTTTCGCTTGCTGTGTTCAACATAAATTCTCCCCACTTTCCCTCCATTTTACTGTTGTTTATCAAATGTTTAACTATAAGTCAAGTATATCAGGAGTATCATTCATTTTGATACATAGTTTTTATTACAGAACTACGAGTGCCAGCAATCTCCCACAGTTAGGGGCTCACAATGCTCCACTGCCATCCCATAAACGTACTGAAAGGCTTCCACATGACATGTTATCTATAGAAACTAAGAAAAGTTCTACAGTGTGGCAAAGCTTGAATAAGGAAAATACAGACTACTGAAAATACTACCTTCAGCCTAAAACAGCCAAGAAAAATGAGGAGAACTGTAAGACTCAGTGAGTATGAGGGTAAATGTAAATTGAGACCTTCCCTATTTATTTTAAATTTTAATCATCAACTAGGGTACTGACTTCACAAAGCACCTAAAGTCTCAGATACTTTTTTTAGGCTTAAGCAAAGGTCTTCCTTTTTTAATATAGGAACATTCATCATTTCACAGAAATTTTAGGATAATGATTTCGGTCAACATTTTGACATATTGCATGGTATACTTAAGATTGCATTTTATGCATGAATAGTTTTTGGGATTTCCGGAAGGAAACGGGCATCAGAGATATAGTTGAATAGATATCAAGGGGCAAAAGATTAAAGATATACTACAGCTAGACACAGGACAGATGTTTATAAGGTCAAAAGACAGCGACGTCCCACAGGACAGATGTTTACGAGGTCAAAAGCCAGCGGCGTCCCACAGGACAGATGTTTATGAGGTCAAAAGACAGCGACGTCCCACAGGACAGATGTTAGAAAACAGAAAAGTAGAAAACTCTGTCTTGACCCATGCCCAACCTGCACACTCATATACAACGTCGTCCTTAATATGATACATTAGCCACCAAACTGCCACAAAGAATATGTAGAGAAGGAATATCATACAGCTACCCACCCAGACATAACCTCTCAACTCCACACACAACCTCACCCTTGAATTCACCCCCAACCATTCTGTCAACTTCACCCATAAACTCCCCATCAACCTCATCCTTAATCCCGCTCACAACCTTAGCAGTTGTTGCTGAAACCCTAGAGGAGAGTGTCTTTATACAGGAGTGATCTTTGGTGTGTGCCACCACTGTCCCGTAGGGCACCACTGGTGTGTAACGCTACTGTCCAGTAGGGCACCACTGGTGTGTAACACTACTGTCCTGTAGGGCACCACTGGTGTGTAACACCACTGTCCTGTAGGGCACCACTGGTGTGTAACACTACTGTCCTGTAGGGCACCACTGTCCCCTGTTTAGTGGAGTGCCACTGGCGTGTAACGTCATTGTTTTCTGTTCAGTGGGGTGCTGCTGGCATGTAATGCCACTGTCCTCAGTTCTGTGGATGCCACTGGTATGTGATAACAATGTTCTCTCTCCAGTAATTGTGTTTTTGTAATTAGCTGTTTGTACTGTATGAGGGAAGACATTTTACACCAGGACATTCTCTATTATCATATATGCTCTTTGTAGTAACCATTTCCTCAGTCAATCTTTTCCATTCATCCACCACTCTACGACTATAAAAGTATTTCTTTAAATCTTTTTTTAATTTGTTTTTCATGTTATGTCCTCTGGTTGCTCCAATCCTGTATTTCTTAAATAACTGTCCACCATCCATATTGTCAATCTCTTTTTTAAATCTTAAAGTTTGTGATCAGGTCACCCCTCAGTCTTTTTTCTTCTATGATGGATGAATTTAAAGCCTCCAGCCTTTCCCTGTAACTTAAACCTCTTGATTCTGGAACCACCTTTGTTGCCCACCTCTGGACCTTTTCGAGTTATTTGTGCTTCGTAAGGTGCAATAACCAAACCTTAGAAGCACATTCCAGTTTTGGCCTTATGTAAGATATGATTGGCTCACAGAATATTTCCTATTCCATATACTTGAGAGCTATTCTGATATTTGCTAGCAGACAGTTTGTCACTTTTCTCCTAATATGGAGCTCTGGCAGCAGGTTACTGATGATGGATGGTCTTTTGACACACACAATCCTAAAGTTAATGTTCTGCTAAGTAATGATTTTGAGGCCATCTTTCATGCTGATGAACTGATGCAGTCCTCTTTATTTTTCATTTCCCTCATGACTTTTGTGTCACCTGCAAACATATTCAGGTAGGATTCAATGCCTTCAGGTAAGCCATTGATATAGATCAAGAACAGTAATGGTTCAAGAAATGAACCCTGTGTGCTTTGGCTACATTGCTTATGAATGAATAAAGTATACGAGTATATTTATACATATACCGTACTAAACATTAACCCCCAGCAGTAAACAGTCTGGAGTTAGGTGGCAAAAATTAGAATAATTTCCTTTTTAAGTGGAGGGAGACTTAAGAGATAAAGAATTTTGAAGGGGCTCCTTGGCAATGTGATGATAAAAGAAATTAGACATACCAGGGCATGTGAAATGAGGGTACAAAGCATGGGAAAGATCTGTAGAGACTGGATGTGGATAGGGAGCTGTGGTTTCTGTGCATTACACATGACAGCCAGAAACGGAGTGTGAACGAACATGGCCTTCTTTGTTTAACTGGCGTTACCTCGCTAAAATGGGGTATCGATGCAGTTTCCTGTGGGGTGGGGTAGCTCCAGGAATGGATGAAGACAAACAAGTATGAATATGTACATGTATATATATGTATATGTGTGTATGTGTATGCATATATATGTTGATATGTACATGCGCGTTTATGTATATATATGTGTGGATGGGCCATGGGCTCCCTCGCTGATGCAGGAAATGGTGATCGAATAGAATTTGATAAATATAAATGAATAATAGAAGGTGAAATCGCGCTTCAGTATGCGCGTAAATAGTTATTAACTTAACTGTCAACAGAAATGCTCCAAGTAAAATCCATTGAGCTTGACAATACGATCATCTGATATGGTGAATACTTTCAGTTGGTCGTGCAATGTCAGACCAAAGAAAACATCATTATATCGAGTGATGGAACTGGCCATGTCCTCTGTTCTTAACGCTACCTCGCTATCGCGGGAAATGGCGAATAGTATGAAAGAAAGATCTAAGAGAATTTGTATCAGGTGCCAAAAACAAGAGACAGTCACCGCCAAGTAAACACAGCTTGTTTACACAACAACATGGACCTTGCTGAGTAGACGTGAATTGATTGAAGGCAAACTTTTGGATAAACCACACATCAACTGCATAAAGAAATAAGAGCAAGAATATTGATTACGATGAAGAAGACAAAGATGTCTGTGACAGAAGTACCCAGCTGTAGAACTCCATTAACCCAAAGCTTTTGTAGACTTAAGGATATGCTTAGGCAACGCTTGACACAATGTGGTTGGAGAGACGAACTGAAGGTGAGAAACTTTATAATTGATTTTTGAATCCCACGAATTGGCAAGGGGTTTTGCTAGGAAAATCTGAAATGGATTAGTTTAGCTCCGCAGAACTTGGCTTTCAGAACTCAGGTGGTTCACATAGATTGTTGTGGTTCCAGGAATACTTGTATAGTGGTCTATACTATCTGTATCATTAAATGATAATAATACGTTGGTAATATATCACGGAAACTAGAGTTATTAATGGGTTATCTGATGGTAGAATAACATAGGTTCTGCGGATATTTTACAAGTGTATTACTTTTCTTGCATTAATTATCCCAACGTATTTCCAACTTTGGTTTATTATTGACATCATGATACTTAGCCAATGTTCCTAATCATTCATGTACAGTAATCATTAGTATGATTAATTCATATTTTCTGGTTTTCATATTACATCCTGTCACCACAGCTTAGTATAGTAGTATGGTATTATAACATTAGCAAGGTTGCAAGTCAGTCGCACATTGAGTCTCGCAGTGTACATGGTTTTGGGCACATTAGTTCTGCAAAGGTCATTCCCATAAGATAACATGGCTGCATATATTAATTAACCCTAGTTAGATGGGGATGGACTCAATGATGATTAGATAGATATAATACCATAACTATTGAGATTTAACCCTAGTTAGATGGGGATGGACTCAGTGATGATTAGATATATTGGATATAATACCATAACTATTGAAATTTAACCCTTTTTCTGTAGTGGACAAAGGGAAAATTCCACATTAATAATAATATGAAGTGATGTTCTTATTTTTACTGTGGCAGGGAAGGAAGTACTTGTTTAAATGCCTTTGGTTAAACTGTCTGTATAAGGCATCACAGAGGCATGACATCAACCCATTATTGCTGAATGACATATGAGTGTACAATTTTGTAGTTTTCTTATTCATATTACATAAGTACAACATTATCTATGTTGGTACTTTTCAGTGTTTGTGTTAAAACGTATTTCACATGAATATTTCAATGTTGTTAGTGAAAAATCATGTAAATGTCTGGAGTTTATTCCCTTACTGTGACATATAAAGGGGAACTAAGCTTATAGGTTTTCATATGAGTTTAAATATTTTCAGGAACACACTAAAGAGATGGTGCGGGAAAGAGGATTACCACAAATAACAGTTCATGACTTGGTGAAGGAGATCACTCCACAAGGGAGACGTAAGAATGTTTTTTGTTATTTTTTATTTTTCACATATTCATTTTTCTTTTAAAATCAAAAGCCATATTGTATGGGTAAAATTCAGTCTGAAAAGTATTGTGAGCATTGTGTTAATGAATGTGTTGTATGAACAAGGAGCATGGATAGTGGACAAATATGTATAAATGTGTATCAAGAAAAGTGGATTATTGTTTGTTGATATGTACCATAAACAGCGGACTCTTGTGTGTGCATGTACCATGAACTAGTGTACATTAATATTTACCCTTAACAGTCAGTTTGTGTGGATATGTAATATGAAGTGCTTATAACTTTCACAACAGCAGTCCAAGTATCCAAGATTCTCTGTATGTGGGATATTCTCAGGTATTTACAAAAAATCTCCATACATTGTTTCTTAAGTTAACTAGTGCGTGATTTTCTAAAGAAAATGAAATACAATTTAACTTGGTAAAACATTGTTTATATCTGTTATATGCCCTTTAACTTATCCACTGCAGGTGGGGCATATGTACCTCATTATTTTTTCTGTTCACTATGGTTTCTCTTGTGTCATAGAAGACATCCAAGAGGGCAGGAACTGGGGGGCTGAAAATCTTCCCCCGTTGTTTTACTTTTCAAAAGAAGGAGCAGATGAAAGAGCCAGATGAAGCTTTTCAGTCCTCTAAAGCGCTTAGTCATCTATTCTGAACGCAACGTTGCTCACGCAAAAAATTAAATGTTAACAGCCATTAATGCTTGTTGTAGCATTCCATGTATAGTTTCCCTACACTGATCAGTATTTGTGATCTCAGGGAAGATTGTACGAGATCTTTGTCCTTAGATTATGTGATATTATTTTAAGCTTTGCTGCTGCAAGATATTAGGTATTGCTTATGAAAACACTCAGAATTCATGTTTGCTAGTCATAGATACTATACTTCTTCCTACATATGCCTGACAATATTCATGGAGGACCTTCTTTATTTAGCAGTGGAGTAGCATAATTAAAACAGCGTCTCACTAGCTTGAGCTGTATGTCATTATTTAGAAATTTACGGTCTAGTTAATTATAATAGCAAACTTCTGGCATCTTTTCAGAACATTTGAGAATATCCTGCACATAGGGGGTCCATGTGTATTATGACTACTATAGGGAAAGGACTGACTTATCCTGCTCTCCTACCAGTCGTCATGAGTTGTTCTAGTTTACCTAGGCATATGTATGAGGTGTGGGTTATTTTTTGAGGCATTTTTGTCACAACTGTAATTAATAATTTAGAATTTGATAATTTGTAAACGTTTCACAGCTTCAAAAATTATTGTTTGAGGGTGCAGATCTTGTTCATGCCACCTCCACATAGATTTACCAGTATATGGTAAAAATTAGACTATAGCATCTGGTATTGATGTGTGGATTCCACAACAAGCATTGACGGCTGTACATTTTATCTTGAGTGGCAGTCAAATCAGGAATTGAAACTAGATTTGCAGTGTGAATCAGAGAGGCCATAAGGTTTAAGTGTTTTCTTTAAGACATTTTCTTTTTCACAGAATTGGTGTCAGACACTGTGAAACGTGAACTTTTGGCAGAAATAAAAACGTTCTTGGCCTCTCAGACTCAGTAACCAGCTGCAGCTCACAATTTCTTTCAAAACATTATAGTTTCTTTTCAGTCAGAATTTTGATGTTTGGGTTAAAATCAATTCTATGAAGGGTACAGAAACATGAATTGGGGATATTAGTTTCCTCAGAAATTTATATTAAGCAGTCTTAGCTATGTATCAGTGTTTGCACACATTATTAGATGCCTTCTTAAAAATCTGTTTTTAGTCATTTTATAAATCAAAAAGAGCTGTGCTTCTGAAAGCATTTGATCTTTTATCAAAATATCAAAGTGCCATGTACTGTCTGTAATTCATAACCAGTTGTCATGTTAAAATGATTAAGCAAGTTTTGTTTTTTTTAATGGTGGTGTAAAACAAACATTTTATGATACTGATATGCATGGCTGTCACATTTTTTTTTTATAGGACATTCGTAATGTTTGGAACCTTGGGGACTGGTCAGTAAAAAGGGCAAAGACAACAAGTATAATAGTCTTGTAAATGTACAGATGTGATTCTTGAACCTAAATACTAAACAAAGGAAGAAGATGGATGAGTTAGAAATGAAATGCAAGAGAATAATGTGTGAAGTGAGGCAGGTTGATTATGTAATGAATCACAGTATCAGAGAGAGGTGTGGCTGTCAATGTAGTGTGAATGGAAGGCCAGCAAGGATGTACATCTCCATGGTTCAGATACATGGAGAGGATGAGCACAAAACATTGACAAATGAGATTTCTGTTTGAAGGTGGAGGGATGTAGAGGAAGAATGTAGTGAAGGAGGTGCAGAATGTTGAGGCATGAACATTCAGGAGGGATAGAGGTGTGGATCATTGTGGTATATGGTGGCAATGTGCTGTTAGTGGGATGGACCATAGCATATGAAGCGGTGATATGAGTAGTCTGTGGAGTTTAATTGTGGTTTCAGTATGTTATTCATGACAGCTAGATTGGATGTGTGCAAATGAGCTAATGTTTACTCATTCCTCATGCTAAAGTAGGAAAGGCATGTAAGTTTTAAAAAATGTGGTTATTTTAAAGCTCAGATACTGCCTGTAAAGAACTAGAACTAACCAATAAGTGAATAACTGGAAAAGGGATTTAATGATTAAAGATAATGGACTTAATTAATTAGCAGATTGCATCATTAATATTGTTACCTTTATCTGAGGTTATGGAGCATTAGGTAAAAGTAACAGGTTGGAACATTAGGTAGACATATTAGGTAGAGGTAATTGGTAGGAACATTAAGTAGGAATCTCATAAAACACTGGGCTAGAGTTGCCTTCTGTCGGTGGCCTGTTAAGGGTGAGGCTCTAAAGGCTATAATGCTGCACCGGAGTTCACCAGCTATGGAGACTTTTGCTTTAGCTACCCTCTTCAGGGACTTCCTGAAGAGGATAGGCATCAGAGGTATAGATATAATAGGATATATTCTCAAGACAATTCTTGTATGGCATTATGTTCTTTGTTAAGGATTTCTTTAAAAGTCAACATTAAAATTAAACTACATTTCATTAGTCATGCTGTCCTTGTACCTAACCAGACAGTAGTAATTTCTTGTCCTTTTGAAATGGAGTTATACTGTTATGGCTTGATTAGTATTATGTAGGCTCAAAGCATAAGGATATACAATTTGTTTTCAAAGTAAGGACATGTACTTTAAGTGAACTCATAAAACATAGCTTTTATCAGAAGTTTGAGCCATTAGAGGGCAGTGTATCAGCATCATTTGAATTAAAAATAAAATTTACAAGAGCATGGTTCCTGAGGCCAGTGCATTAGCTCATATAGCATTAACCCACTGACTTGGGCTACTCTATATATTTAATGTACCCTCACTATGGTACTTTGCTTTAAATTTAGAAAAAAATTTCTTACCATTGAAAAGACAAGTGTGACTGTCGCTAGAACTGTAGAAAATTTGACACTCTTTTCTAGGAATAATGAAACAAGATTTTGCAATTATAGTAATTCATATTTTCAGAACATGCAAGTACAAACGGTACAATATTAGGACTAATACTATTACATCCATTAAAATAAAGTGTTTTATGGTACCTGTAATTTGCAAATGGTATAAAAAGAAAAATTAGCTGGTGATGGAAAATTTACTAAATCTTCATCATTGTTCACATTACAAAAGTAAAGTGTCAAGTAAAAAATAAAACTACATACATGCTATAACAATCACTGATTTGTATATTATGCCTACAAAAAAAGGTCTAAATTAGCTGTAATGAAGGCTGTCCAACTTGTTACAGATGATTTAAAAAAAGGTGAAGATTGTTTTTAACATAATATGGATCATTCCAATAATAAAGCTGCACACATAATCAAAGTACCCAAATGTGATAGTGAAGTCCTGCACTAACTTGTAGAAATGTATATAACATACAAATATTGTTAAATAATGTCTGTCTCCTAAATCACGTGCAGGTTTAGCTGACATAATGACAGTAAATTTGTGCCTTCTGACAATCAGCAATTAATACTATTCTGTAGTAACTTACAAGTAATAGGGATTCACATAAAACAGTCATGACATACTGTATTTCTGCACACTGTGATGTACAACAGTTCCCCATGGTCTGTGATAGAGCTTGGACAAACAACTTTATGACTCAGAAAGGGTCCATACAGTAACAATGGTTTAATTGAGCCAGCCTCTTCATCAACAAAATACTTGAATATTTACTAAGCCATTACAATGTAGAAAAAAAGGTAAAGGAAATGACATTGTGAACTCAACTTAGGGTAAACATCTCCCAGAAATGAAGGGATCTGAAGTTTACTGAATAACATAACACATTTTCACTGCAGACCTAAACTAGTCATAAAACTGAAAGAAAATTATATGAAAGATTTTTAATTTTTTTATTTTGCTTTGTCGCTGTCTCCCGCGTTAGCGAGATAGCGCAAGGAAACAGAAGAAAGAATGGCCCAACCCAACCACATACACATGTATATACATACACGTCCACACACGCAAATATACATACCTATACATCTCAACGTATACATATATA
>JAVBXB011872077.1:0-11395 GCA_034781655.1 Eupsittula astec
CCGGCAACAGCCTTCATCGCGGCGAACGCGCAGGGTGGCAATGTCACGGCACTGAGCGGGATCTACACCGGCGCCGACATCGAGGCCGCCGGCTTCGCCAAGATGGGCACCGGGGTGGCGATTCCGGGGCGTAACGGCACCACCATGGCCAAGCCGCCGCGCGGCGCGCTGGAAGGTGAGCTCCCGTCCAACCGCCACGAAGTAGCGGAGGTGCCGCAATTCCAGCATCTCGATGCCTGTCAGCTATCGTCATGGCCAGAATGGGCATTAGTGGCCGCCAACTGCCATCGATAGCCTCCGCGAAACGGGTGGAGGAACGCGGTGCGGTTCAGGGGACGCAGGATCATCGTGACCGGTGGCGCATCGGGCTTCGGCCGCGTGACGGGCGAGTTGCTGGCCGCCGAAGGGGCTGCCGTCGCGCTGCTCGATCGGGATGGGGACGCGGCAGGAGCGGTCGCCGCCCGCATTGGCGGCTCGGCCTGGCAGGTGGACGTGACCGACGAGGCGCAGGTGGACGCAGCCGTTGCAGCCGCGGCCGGCCGGATGGGCGGCATCGACGGGGTGGTCAATTCCGCTGGCATCTCCTCCTCCGCCAGCCTGGAGGAAACCGACCCTGCCCACTGGCGCCGTGTGCTGGAGGTGAACCTGACGGGCACCTACCTAGTGTGCCGCTCCGCCCTGACCGCGCTGCGGGCGGCCGGCGGGGGAACCATCGTCAACATCGCCTCCGGGCAAGCCCTGCTGCCGTCGCTGCGGGGCTGCAGCTACGCCGCGTCCAAGGCCGGGGTGGCCGGCATGACGCTGCCCGTGGCACGCGACCTGGCGCAGTCGGCCATCCGCGTGGTCACGGTCGCCCCCGGCATCTTCCTGACGCCCATGCTGGAAGGCATGCCGCAAGACGTGCAGGACTCGCTGGGCAAGCAGGTCCCGTTCCCGTCCCGCCTGGGCCGCCCCGCGGAATACGCCGCCCTTGTCGGCCACATCCTCGCCAATCCCATGCTGAACGGCGAAACCATCCGCCTGGACGGCGCGATCCGGATGGCGCCGCGATGAGCGAAGGCCAGAAGAGCGAAGGCCAGAAGATCGCCGCCCGCGTGGAGCGCTTCGTGCGCGAGCAGGTGGTGCCTTTCGAGCGTGACGCCTGCCTTTCGCCGCACGGCCCGGCGGAAGCCCTGGTGCGGGAGTTGCGCGACCTGGCCCGTGCGGGCGGCGTTCTAACCCCGCATATCCGCCCGGACGGCAGCCACCTTTCGCACCGCGACGTGGCGCTGGTGCTGCGCGCCCTCGGGCTCGGGGACCTGCTGGTCGCGGTGCCCGCGCTGGGCTGGCGAGCGCTGGACGCCGGGCGTGCTGCAGAACTCCTGCCTTTACTTGCCGGGCCAGCCTCGGGGAGCCAACGTGACGGCATCCTCAGGCTGCTGGCCTCAGTGGGCATGAACGGATTGGTGGTGGACGCGACCACAGCCGAAGCAGGACGCCTAACGGAACTGACCCGGCCCTTTGGCATACGCACATGGGTACGGACCGTTGGCACAGCGGATGCGCAGCTACTGCTTTCAGCAGTACCGGACCTCGGCGGTATCGTCGTGACCGTGCCGCAGGCGGCAAACGCCGAAAAGCTGCGCGTGGCCGTGAGCAGCGCCAACGCCGCCGCTCGTTTAGTGCGGGGCAAGGGTATAGCCGTGTTGCTGCAGGATGCGCTTGGCCCTGCGTTCGAGCAGCCCACTGCGTTGGGCCAGAACCCAGGGCTTATTACAAGGGAACGTGCGGCTATCCTGCACGGTGCCCTGGAGCCGAATGTGGTGGTCGGCGGTGCCATGCTGCCGTATCTGCAGCCCATGGCTGGGCTTGCTTCGCCCAACTTTGGCCTGCTGCCCGGCATCGCCCAGGTGGCACAGATGGATGTGCTGCCATTTGCCACGGGCACTCTGGCGTACCCCGCTGCGGCATGGCTGGGCGCATTGCGTACGCCAGAGCGTGGTGAACACGGCGACACCACGCTTGCCACTGTGCTGGCAGGCGGAACGACGGATGCGGTCCGCGGCGGTGCCATGGGCACGCTTACTGCAGGCGACCTGCAAACCATGCTGCAGCAACCCTTTCTACTCGCGAACCTGTATGCCCTTGGACGGGTGATGTGGTCGCCCGGCCTGGCAGTGGAGGCAATTGCAGAAGAGTGGGCTCGGCAGACCTGGGGTGACGATGCCCGCGTGTACGGAGTTGCCGCGCGCATTTTGACCGGGAGTAGCACTGCGGCCGCCCGGCTGGCACTGCCCACACTGATGGATGCGGCGGGCAATCCTGCACCAGGCATGGCAGAACACCTATATGTTGCAGGCCAGCCGCTGGCAGGCGCTGCTGCCGTTGGCGCGGACCGCAGCACGCGCGGTACCGGCGAACTTGCCCGCTATCCACCTGGGCTGGCAGCCAAACTGGCTGACCCGCTGCATACGCCGGAGGAGTTGACTTTGCTGCTGCATCGGTTGCCGTGGAGTACGCCGCTTGGCAATGGCGAAACGGTTTCGCAGTGCCTGTATGACGCGTTGTTTGCCGCAGCGACAGAGGTCGCCAACGCCATGGATGCGTGGGAAGGTACGGAGCCGCTGGTGGATGCATCACGCTACCGCGTTACCCACACTTTTCTGGCCGGGGCAGCTGTTCGCAGCGACATTTGGCGTGAGGTGCTGACAGAGTGGGTGCAGCGAACCGGCGGTGTGCCCGACCGGCTTGGCTTTGTGGGCAGCCATCCGGGCCGCATTGAGGCAGAGGCCATGCAGCTTTCCCGCTACCAGGTGCGCCGCACTGCGGCGGAGGCCAGTTCAGGCGGTGCAGATACTGTGTGCCCATCCGGGCAGACGTGCACGGCAAGCACCACCTTCCACGGCGAAGCTAACGTCTACCGCATTACCGCTGGGTATCGGGACGACGGCAGCATCTATGAGGTGCTTGTGAACGGCGAAAGCCGTGCCCACTGGCAGAGCGCCGACTTGTCCGCCGCTACACCTACCGAGTCCGTCATGGACCGCTACACGGTAAACGGGGTGCGACTGCAGCCAGGAGACGCGCTGCAGGTGCGCGCCCTGACCAGCGCCACTGGTACCGCACCCCTGGACTTTCTGGAAGTCACACGTGATCCACGCTGGAACTGACGGTGTAACACTGCTACGTGCCTGCCGTATGGGTAAATAGCGGCTTGAAGCGGTTGTCCTGGGTCGCGCAACGTCGCCAGCCGTGCTGCCGAGCGGTGTAATCTGTCGTTACCGAGTGACGGTGCACCCTACCATGACAACCTCAGGCAGCGTTGAACCCGAACCGTTACCGCTTACGAGAGACGCTGCAAGCGGCCGTGCCACGGGGGCGCTTTTCTTCGCAGGTTTCGGTGCAGTTTGGATGTTTGTAGGCCTGAAAGCGCAACACCGTGCCACCACGGGCGCGCTGCTGACACTGGCCGTGGTTGCAGCCGCGTTGCTGGGCGCGATCGCGCTGCTGATGCGGCGTGCGCAGGAATTGCCCGCGGCACACGTCTCGCCTGAGGCTGATGAGCGTACGCAACGCATGTTTACCGCCGTCAACATCATTCAGTGGGTGTCTGTTGCCACGGCCATTGCCATCCTCAACATACTGCACCAGCCTGCCTACATCACGCCTGCCATCGCCATCATTGTGGGTCTGCACCTGTTTCCGCTGGCACGTGCCTTTGCCTACCGTCAGCACTCCGTGACGGGCTCGTTGCTGGTGCTGTGGGCCCTGGGTTGCCTGGCGCTGCTGCCCCGCGACCGCATCGCCGGTGCCTGCGCCACGGGTGTGGCAGCGCTTCTACTGATGAGCGCTGCGCTCACCGTAATGCGCTGCCTTGTGACGCTGCGCACAGCTGCACCGGCAGGTGTTCCTACCCGCTCTTAGGCAGGCCTGACTAGCGGCCCACCACCTTTACCACTGCGTTGTCTGGGCCGGACCAGGCGCGCGGACCACTGCTTGTCAGCTTCTGTGCGGCATCGTTCCAGTGCAGTTGGGTCAGTTGAAAGTTGCCTTGCTCATACGCATAGGTACGGCCGTCGTCGTTGTACAGCGGCAGGTCGCCATCTGCCCCGGGGTACACTCGCACCTCTGTGATGCGTTGTGTCTCGTTGGTGCTTTCAACCGGTGCACCCATGGGCACGATGCTGCCCGCGCGCACAAACAACGGCAGGGTGTCGATGGGTGCGGACGCCGTGATCCACTGGCCGCCGTGCAGCCGCTCGTTCGTCCAGAAGTTGTACCAGTCAGCCCCTGCGGGCAGGTACACACGCTTCGTGGTGGCACCCTGCTCAGTCACCGGAGCCACCAGGAATGCGGGGCCGAACATGTATTGGTCGCCAATGTCTGCGACGTTCGGGTCATTAGCAAAATCGAGGAACAGGCCGCGCATTAGCGTGGGCTCACCCGTCTGGTGTGTCCTGTAGCCCTGTGAGTAGATGTACGGCATCAACTGGTACCGCAGCCGCAGGTACTTCTCCAAGATGGGTTCCGCCGCGTTGCCGTAACTCCACACTTCGTTATGCGGACGCGTGCCATGGGTGCGGAAATTCGGCTGGAATGCGCCGTACTGAAACCAGCGGGTATAGAGCTCGGGGTAGTCGTCGTAGCCGCCCACCTCGTCACGCGCGTCGCTTGGGTCCAGCAGGGGTGGGTGCTCCGGCTTGTGCACCGGCGGCAAACCCTGCCAGCCGCCGATGTCGGTGGACCAGTATGGCATGCCGCTGGCCGTGTAGTTGATGCCCGTGGGCACCTGCCGCTTCAGCACATCCCACGTGGGCGAAATGTCACCCGACCAGAAGATGGCTCCATTGTGCTGCGCGCCCGGGTATGCATCCCGCGCCAGAATGAGTGCACGCTCCTTCATGTCGTGCCGCATGCCGGTGTAGAAGGCAGCGGTGTGGAACAGCGGGTAGATGTTAAAAAACTCCGTGCCCGGGCCCACGTGAAAGTAGCTGCCGTTTGGCGGAATGTCCGGTTCGGTTTCATCGGCCCAGAAGCTGTCGAAGCCCTTGGCCACATACTGCTGCCGGACGATGTTCCAGTACCACTTGGCCGCGTCAGGATTCGTTGTGTCAATGTCAGACCCGGCCTTGTCATAGGGCAACCCGTTGGTGGGCGTGCCGTCTGCCAGGTGCATAAACCAGCCATTGTCCAGAAGGGTGCTGTAGTAACGGCTTTCCGGCACAAAACGGGGCCACACGCTGATCATCACGTGGTAGTTCATGCCGTGCAGTTCGCGCAGCATGCCTTCGGGGTCTGGCCAGTCCGCAGGGTCCATGTCCATCTGCCCCATCTTTGTATAAGTGAACCAGTCGATGACCAGATCGTCGATGGGCAAGTGCCGGCTACGGTAACCACGCGCCACCTCCATCAGCTCAGCCTGCGTGCGGTAGCGCTGCTTGCATTGAATGTAGCCGTAGGCAGACTTCGGCAGCAGAGGCGTGTCGCCCGTCAACAAACGGAAGCCCGCGTACTGCGCAGCATAGTCACCCGCGATGACGAAGAAGCTGATACGACGGCCTACCTCACTGGTGAACTGGTTGGTGCCGTTGAAGCCAAAGCTCATGGTGCTGCGCGAAGGGTTATCCCAAAGAATGCCGTAGCCCTTGTTGGTGACGACGAACGGTACGCACACGCTTTGGCCGCCCGGTGCGTTGTAGTCGTGCGCGCAGTGCAGCACGTGGCCGCGGCGATCCAGAAAACCTTCCTGGTTCTGGCCAAGCCCGTAGTCATGCTCGTCGGCGGCGGCGCTGAAGGTTGCGCCCACGGTATAGAAGGGCTTGTCCGCTGGACGGCGGTCGTTGTTGAGCCACGCGGTGCCGTCCTTGTAGTTGGGCACGGCCATCTGCCAGCCACGCATGTCCAGCAGAGTGGCACCAGCAGTGCGGATGTGCAGACCTACATATGGCGTGGAACCGCTAAAGAACTCGGCCGTGGTGCCATGGACGTTTCTGGGCGGCGAGGGTGGCGGGGCGGCATCTACTGCTACTTCCAGCCCGGACGTGGACCGTAGCGTGTCGGCGCGCCTGTCTGTTGCCGCTGTCCACCCCGCGGCGGCTCGTGTCGCAAAGATGCCATTACCGGGAGATGCCAGCGCTTCGTCCTTCAGCAGGCTGATGCTGACACGCACGATGTTTGGCGCATACGGCTCAACCGAAACCGTGGCATTGCTGCGCTGTAGATTCAGAGTCTGTGCGGGAAGGCAGGCAGCTACCAGTGCAGCTGCGGCGATGGAGAGAGTGGTACGAATGTGCATAAAACCTGCCTGCTGCATGTTGGCCCTCAGCACCGTTGGCGCGAAGCGCTGACTATCACGGCAGCTTCTGTACTGCGTACGTAGCCGGGATGCGGGGTGTTTCGAACTGATCGTCTTCCAGTGTCTGGTTTACAGCCAGCTGCGTAATGGTGAGCGCCAGGTTCAGCTGGTCTAATGGGCGATGGATGGTGATGCGCGAGGGAAACGTGGTCTTGCCAAACTGCTTGTAGTCCTCATAGTCCACCACGGTGACCAACTGACCTTGTGCGTCGTAAATGTCCTGCTGGTATGGCATCAGAGTAGCGCGGCCGATGTGGATGACGCGCTGCGTCTTGAGCTCGCTGCTGTTATTGACCGCGCGGTAGATACCGATGTCGTACTCCGGCTCATCCACCACATACTTGCGCGTCGGATCAGGCTGGTAAATACGATCGTCTGAGATCAGCGACACCAGTTCATCCTTGCCCGCGCTGCGAATCAGGAATGCGTCAGAAAAAATGGTCGGCCGCAAGTTCTCCAATGGATTGCTGGAGGGCACCGACATCTCATTCGATCCGGTGATGGCGCGGCTTTTGGGCGGAATGAGGATGGTGAACACCTTGCCGTCGGTGACCATGTCAAGCAGTTTGCTGCCTACCACCGGCATGAGGCCCACAAACCGCAGATCGCCGGCTTTACGCAGCAGCACAAACCCGGTAAACGAGGTGTACTCCACCACCTTGCCCTGCTTGCCGCCGCCGGTGGAGGCTGCGACCTCGACTTTCGCGTTCAGCGTACTGATCGCGTCATAGCGGCCTGTTGTGCTGGCTACCAGCGCCTGCAGCGATGAGGAGAGCACCTGCTCTGGCGGGTGCGTCTGCATGACAGAGCGGGTTGTGCGCAGACAACCGGCCAACGGCAGCAGGATGAGGCCAAGGCACGCCGCGGCTCGCTTATGTAAGTTCAGTCTCAAAGGCTTTAGTGTACCGTCACCGCTCCAACGTGCTGCGCCGCTCAAGGGGCCGTTCGTCTCCGCAGTTTGGATGTCGCCAGCGGCTCAGTGGATGACTTTGTTGGCAGAGATGGATGCCGTCGTACTGGTGTGCATGCTGCTGCGAAAGGCCGCCACCTGCTGTGCATGCTCCCTTAGCCCTGCTGAAAAGCGTGTGTGCCCTGCTCCATCCGCTACAAAATAGAGTGCATCGGTCGTGGCAGGATGGACCGCTGCCCGCAGCGCTGCAGCGCCGGGCGAGCAGATAGGACCGGGTGGCAAACCGGCTTGGCGATAGGTGTTATAGGGGCTGGCACGCTGCAAGTCGCTGACGTGGATGATGCCGGTCCACTGACCAGCCTGTTCCGCGGCGTAAATTACGGAAGGGTCAGTCTGTAGCGGCATACCGAGACGGAGCCGGTTCGCAAAAACACCGGCAGCCAAGGCCCTTTCGTCATCGTAGCGCACTTCCTTTTCCACCAGGGAAGCCAATGTAACAGTTCTTGCAACATCCCCGGACAGCTGTAACTGAACTGCTGCGGCTCGGAAGCGGGATACCATGGCAGCCTGCACGTTACGCACAGTGGCGTGACGGCTAAAGCGATACGTGTCCGGGTACAGAAAGCCCTCAAGTGAATTGGCTTGCGGCGACCAGGTGCGGATGAGATCAGTATTGCGCAGCGCTCCCTGCAGGAAGGCCGCACGGTTGCCGATGCCCGCTGTCTCCATGGCCGATGCAATGTCATACAGATTGAACCCTTCCGGAATCGTCACGGAGCGGGTAAAGACGTCGCCACGCTGAATACGACGGTACACCTCCAACGCTGAAGCCGGGTCGGCGAAGCGGTACTCGCCCGCCTTTAGGCTGCCGCCCTTCCAGGCCCTCAACACAAGGAGATCGTAGCGGCTCCGTATCACCCCAGCGTCGGCCAGCCGTCGTGCCATGTCGGCCGAATTGGTGCCTGTCGGCAGATCAACAAAGGTCTCTGCTGCGGGTGCCTTTGGCAGCAAAAGATGGGCGGCTGCAACGCCGGCCAGCAGCATACACAGCAGCAGGCCGATAACAGCGCGCTTCATGCTTACCACTCTCTCACGCTGCCACGGGTTTAGCTGCAGAGCTCATTAGAGGCTCTCTGTAAAGCAGTGATGTCACTTTTCCCACACCAGTGTTCCCAAAACGGGAGGATCTGGATTCCTGCGTAGTTTCCACTTGCATTTTCGGGGGCTAAAAGGCGAATATCAGGCGAAGAAATCGAGCTACCATGAAAGGTAATCCCCCATTCCTTTTGGCTGAAAGGACCTAGGTCCTCCGGTCAGAAAACCCCCGGATTTTCCGTTGACTCCCCGCCGCCCGGACCGCTAGATTCGGGCAACTTGAGGACGAAAAAACGATCCCGCACGTGGTGCGGAAGCCACCTGCAGTGTTTGCGCGGGCACAGCCCAGCTTTGCCTTCCCGGCGCGCAACCACGGCAAACTCGCAACAGCCTGCCCGGCGGGCAAAATGGCCAAAGAGCCAGCCAGCCAGGCAGCAACAGCCGCCACCGTCCACGACCCCGGGGACGGGCAGCGGTGAAGCACCGAGGTGAAGAAGCAATGAACTACTCACGCAGGGACTTAAAGGTGTGTGAAGGGTGTGGTGGCCTGTGGGTACGCGCAGGCCAGGCTGCCGGTGTCTATTGCAGGCACTGCGGACCACGCATGGCCGATCTGCCGCCACGGCGGCGGCTTCGTCCAGGCAGGCCGTGCCGGACTGCCAACCAGACCCAGTCAACGCAGCGTACAGGAGGTGCGGAATGAAGCTTTTGATGATGCCTTGCAGACAAACCAGCAGCAACGCGGCAGACACAACCAACGGGGAAGGTGTCGTGCCGCACATCTGGGCCACGGAGGGCAACCTGGCGCACGCCGTGCAGCCCATGCCGCAGGCCCCGCAGCAGCCCGGCGGAAAGCTGCAGCTGGCGACAGCAGACGGGCAGGCCGTGCCACAGGGCGGCACCGTACCCGTATCCAGAGAGGTGCTGGCACCGGAAACCGCCTTTTACCGCAGCTACACCACGGCCATGCTGCGCCGCTATGCCGTGCTGAGCACGGAAAGCGGGCGCGTACCCTCCATGCTGGGCCGCGAGATGTTTCGCGGCCGGGTCACCAGCTATCGCATGCACGCCTTTGACGACGTGGTGATCTTTTGCCACGACGTGGAGAACTGCATCCGGCAGCTGGATCCACAGGCGCAGCGCATGATCCACCGCATTGCCGTGCAGGAGTACACCCTGGGCGAGGCGGCGGGCATGTTCGGCATCAGCATGCGGTCTGTGCAGCGCCGCTACCACCAGGCGCTGGACGAGTTGACGGCCATCTTCCTGCGCCGTCGCCTCCTGGAGCGGATTGCAACCGATCCGTGTCAAGCGGGCGGCGCTTCAGCGGAGCTGCTAAGTCATTGCCCTGCATAAACTTACAGAAGGAGGCAAAGCTGTCCAGGTATTTCCGGGCGGCTTGCTATCCTGAATAGGCAATCAAGAAAGCGAGACACCGCAGAACGCGGTCTCTCACCACAGCACCACACGACACGGGGAACCCACTGGGTTCCCCGTGTTGCGTTCGCTGCGAAGCTGCAGGGCCGACAGCAACGACGGAACCAGCACATGCGGCTCACCGCAGAACAGGCAGAGCGGGCGGCGGCAGCACTGGCGGCGTGGGTTGCGGCCACGGATGTTCCACACGGGCACCGGTGCGCGGCGCAACTTGCAGCAGCGCCCCACTCTGCCGCACCGTGTACCCCGCGGGCAGGATACGGTGCACCGCCTCCGCAACCGTAGTGGTGTTGAGCGTAAGCGTGACCGGTTCCTGCATGGGTGGCAGGCGCTCCACCTCTACCAGGAGGGTTGTTCCGGTAAGCGAACCAAGCTGGGCCAGCGCGGCCAGGCGTGATGCACCGCCCACCTGGCAATGCTCAACCGGGCGGTCCATGGGACGCTCGAGTGGGTGCTGTGCGGATGCAGTTGTGGACGTCGTGGCCTGGGCAGAGGCGGAGACGGCCAGCAACACGACCGCGGTGAGCAGGAGGCGCATGCCGGGTTAGACACCGGCAGCATGCAAGCGGTGCCGCAGAACAGAAGGTTGAGTTGTGAGACGGCAGCCCCGGTTGGGCTGCCCTTTTTTGTGCGGTTTAACAGTGAGGAGACAGATGCACACATTTGGAAAGGGAAAGGCCAGGACGCCGGTGCGCGCGGCGGCGGGTCTGCTGCTGTGGCTGCTGCTGGCGCTGTCTGCGGGTCCGCCGGTGGCCGCGCAGGTGACGGTTTCGCCGGTGAGCGACACCGTGTATTACGCCAACGGCACGCCCGCGGCGGGCACGGTGCTGATCAGTTGGAACAGCTTTACCACGGCAGCGGGGCAGAGTGTACCGGCTGGCAGCACGTCCGTTACGTTGCAGGCCGGTGGCAAGCTCGTGGTGTCGCTGGCACCCAATGCCGGGGCGACACCGGCGGGCAGCTACTACACGGTGGTGTACCACCTGAGCGATGGGTCCACCAGCCGGGAGTACTGGACGGTGCCCGCCAGCACCACGGCAGTGCCGCTGGCGGCGCTGCGCACCGGCGTGCTGCCCACCAGCGTGGCCGTGCAAACGGTATCGAAGCAGTATGTGGACAGCGCCATTGCACGCGCCCTGGCCACGGGGTCGGCACCGGTGACCGGCGCAGGTCCTACGGGCGACTATGTCCTGAAAAGCGGCGACACCATGACGGGTGCGCTGACACTGCCGGGCGACCCGGTGAGCGCCCTGCAGGCGGCGGACAAGAGCTATGTGGACACGGGCAATGCCGCGCTGGCCGCGGGGCTGGGGCAAAAGGTAAGCACGCTGCCCACCGGCACACAGACCGTGGCACAGCCCAGCGGCACGCAGTTGCAGGTGAACAACCTGAACGGCACACTGTACGCCAAGCAGTACCTGTCAGGCGCGGGCAGCAACGGTGTGGGCAATGCCGTGGCGAGTGCGGACTGCGCCAACGGCTGCACCGTGGTGCAGGACCCCACCTACCCGGGCAGCGACACGCTGCCGCTGCAGGTAAACGGCACCACGCTGATCGATGAGCGGGGCGGTGCCAAGGACGAAACATACTTGAACCCGCAAAGTCCGAAGCAGCCGTTG
>JAVBXB011877677.1:0-11262 GCA_034781655.1 Eupsittula astec
TATGTCCTAAACTATGTGGCGACCGCTATATCTTGTTTTTAGATCTG
Organism: Eupsittula astec; assembly: GCA_034781655.1. NCBI lineage: Eukaryota > Metazoa > Chordata > Aves > Psittaciformes > Psittacidae > Eupsittula > Eupsittula astec. Next base: position 48 of record JAVBXB011877677.1, read on the forward strand.
CAAGTTTTTTGTCTTGCTTGTTAATCGCGCTTCGCTGCTCCGGTGTACAGCGCGATCGCTAAGTTAATCAAACTTTCTTCTGTCCGGCAATAGTCTCCAAATTGCTCTTTAGCAGTCTTTAAACAAAAAGTCAAGACAGCCGCCTGGTCTGTAATTTTAGCTTTCAGCGCTCTTTTCTCCTCATCCGTCCAACCCTGTCCATTAGGTGGTTTGGGCGTGTCAGTGCCGTCGGGAGTGCCAGTTGGGTAGGGTTGGAGGTAGCCGCCTGGGTAGCCACTAGGAATACCTGGATAGGGGGGATAAGGATAGCCAGGACTTGGTGTTTGAGTAGTTCCAGAAGTTGACGGTTGCATGCTGCTAGGACTTGGCATTTGAGTAGTTCCAGAAGTTGACGGTTGCATACTGCTAGAACTTGGTGTTTGAGTAGTTCCAGAAGTTGACGGTTGCATGCTGCTAGGACTTGGTGTTTGAGTAGTTCCAGAAGTTGACGGTTGCATGCTGCTAGAATTGGGTGTCGATGTGGTATCACCAGGTTGAGGGGACACCTTCTGCCTCTTCCTTGGATTCCCCTTTTGTTGTGTGTCTTGCAAATTTTCACCCATAATGAAACTCCTTTAAATTCTTTAAAAGTTTGAGCTAAATGGCAGATTGAGCCTGAGTTCGACACAGCAAAACTCATTCCCTATGGAGTTCAACAAGTCAACAAAATGTGTAGGAACTAATCCCTCTTTTGTTAGTTCCGGGAAAGAACGACGATTTTTGTAGGGGCGTTAGCGCAGCGGTAGCGACGTAAGGAGCGTCAGCCTTCTTGCGACAAACTTTGTATTAAGTCTAGAAGCTTTATTCAAGAAGGCTAGGCTAACGCCTCGCTTCGCTAACGCCCAGGCTTTATCCCCCAAAATAACAAAAGAGGAATTACAGGAGAGGAATTACAGGAGTATTAATCGCGCCTGACTGCTCCGGTGTACAGCGCAATGGCCAAGCTAACCAAACTTTTTTCAGTCTGGCAATAGTCTCCAAATTGTTCGTTAGCAGTCTTCAAACAAAAAGTTAAGACCGAGGCATCCTCAGTAATTTTGGCAGCAAGCGATCGCTTTTCTTCCTGTGTCAAAGGTTTCTCTTCAGGTGGTTTGGGCTTGTTAATGCTGCCTAGGTAAGGGTAGCCAAAAGTTGGTATTGGTGGTGGTGTAGGAGCGCCCGGACTTGGTGGCGGTGTAGGAGTGCTATGAGGAGAACCATCAGCAGGTGTGCCAAAATTCTGCGTCCAGTAATAGGTACCATCATCGGCCAGGGAGTAAGCAATACCAATCTCTTGTATCTTAGGATTGAGAATGTTTTCGCGATGGGGAGGACTGTGCATCCAGCTATCCATTGCATTCTCAGGTGTATTTTGCCCAGACGCAATGTTCTCCTCCGCATACAACCATTTATAGCCTGCTCTTGTCATACGCTCGAATGGTGATGAGCCGTCTGAGCCGGTATGATCCATCTTGTGGTGCTGTGCCATGTCCTGACTGTGAGCTTCTGCAGCAGCAGTCAACAGAGGATTTAATGTTAGTGGAGGCAGACCGACCTGACTACGCTCTTGGTTAGTGCGTGCGAAAACTTTATTTACGAAATCGTCTCCAGGCATTTCAATTTCTCCTTGTTTCAAGCAGTTGATGCAGCGAGGTTCCTTCCCTAGAGAAAACTGGGTTTTGTGAAAACTGGATTTTGTCACTCAGCCCTTTACCAATCCAATGGATGAAACCTCTTTCCTAGCTGATTAATCTTCACCAGGTATAAAATGATTTGCATATCTGAGTGGACGTTCACGATAAGCGCGATTCGGTGGTGGTCCCTGGACAAAGACTTGACGCGGTGGCGGTGTAGGGCGGCTCATCCGCATACCCTCATCGCTAGAAATCCACTCCTCGGCGTATTCAGCGATTCTCATTAGCAGCGTCTCAAAATCGGTGCGATTCTTCTGTAGTACAAATGGCTGTGCTAACCAGCGAATAATCTCCCGTCCACTGACAGCCATCCGGTTCATGGCACTAGCATTCACCGACTCGTGGAAGTATTGCCACAGCACCAATTCAATCATGTCCCAGGCATTATCCGCACCAAACTGAGCGCGTAAATCCTCGGCTTCCAGCACCTTGAAGCTTTCTGCAAGTGCCTGCGACGTTTCCACTCGCAGTACATTGACATAGCCGTAGGAGGAATTTTTCAGGTTATTCCGCAAATCTAAAGCCGCTCGCCTGACAATGGCAATCGAGCCATAAGTCGGGTCGGTAGCCCGTTCGCGAATGACCTCGCTGATTCGCTTGTCGCGCCAGAATTTCGCCGCCTCGCCGATAAAGTGACGGAAAAGCCCATGAAACTGGAAATTGGAGCGGGCACCAGGGCCGGGATTAGCCGTGGTATAGCCAAGCACTCGGCGGTAAGCGTGCATGCGATCGCGCAGGTTGTAACGCAAAATTCCGTGCTTATCAAAGCGATACAGCCCATAGGCTCCTGGTCCGCTAGAAATCCGCAGCGTCCCAGCCTTAAACAGCTCTTGCAGCTTGTTCATCACCCGGAACACGCCCATGCGCTCATGCATATATAAATAGTAGAGGTCAGCGGTTGCGAGGATGCGCTCGCTGCTCACTGTATCGTCGTAATCTACAACGCCAGTCGCTACCTGCGTTTGCCCCAACTCAGATGGAGCCTGACGCCCTAGACCGATCAGGTCAGATAACCCACCGTCAGTGGGTTGAGCCTTACCATTGCGATCTGTATCAAACTGCCCCGTTTGGTCGTCAACCATGCGATTGAGGACTTCCGCTAGCTGCGGGTTGGCCACCAGTTCCGGGCCGAGTTGGTCAATTGTATTTTGCAACAGCGCAGCCACGCGGTCTTGGCGCTGGTCGTAATCTCTTGTATTAGGCATTGCTTGCTTCCCGTTTTCTTAACCTTTAGTCTCGACAAATTAGGCTGCTAAGTCGGCTAGTGCCTTCAGCTGGTTGATCAAGTCGTCAAGTGCCCAGCTAACTCGTTCGTGGACTAGCGCTTGCGCCAAAATCGGCATACTGTTGAGATTGAGCGTGCTGATGCTCTTAGTGCAGGCCAAGATTGGCATAATCACCCAGAAAAGACTGTCAGCTTGGTCGGTGACAAACTCTAGTCCGTAATGACCTGAATCAGCAAGGATACTGGGACCTTCGAGGCTAGCAAAGCGATCTAACCATTCGTTAAGGTCGTTGACAGTAATTTCTGGCAGGTCTAGTTCGCACTTTCCTAGGGTGGTAAATTCCGTCGCGCTAGAGTGACGCTCGTTCTCGGTAAAACCGATAGAATCCATTGCAGACATAAAGTTCAGGTTGCCTTCAGCAATCACTGGCAGCAAGATGCTGGCACGAGCTAGCCGTTCGCTGAACATCGGATAATCAATTGACTTGCTTTTCGGTTTGTAGTTATCCCAAGCATGCCGGAGAGTATGAATGTAATTCTTGATCAACTCAAACCCTGCAATTTGCGCCTCCTCATCAAGAGTTGCGGGTGTCTGAAAGCGACGGCTGAAAAAAGCACGTTCTCCAAGTTGGAACAGGTGTCCGTTAGGACCAATGAGCTGGTCGAAATAGGTTTCTACCCGTTGCGATCGCGGTGTATCCAGCCGTCCAAATTCTTCCACCAAGCTGTTAATTTCCGACCTAACCAGCGCTCGCAGCGCCTCCACTCGGTCGAGATCGGCTTCTGGAGCGACGGGGTGTAAACCTTCCAGTACCTTGAGTCCATCTGCTGCGATGATACTGGTCTGGCGATAGAGAGTAGCCTGCTCAGCTGATAGCTGTCCGGCTAATCCAGCGGCTATCAACCCCCTTTGATTGGGTGTAATGCCGTTCTCGTTGTGGGCGTAAAGCGAAACTATACTCCGCGAAGGAGTGAAACTGACTTTCCCATTGCTAGTTGTGGGAAAAGCCTCATTAAGGGCGCTGATAAAACTATCCGGAGTGCGTCCGGGAGCGCGTCCAAGAACCTGGGATAAGGCATTAGACACTTGCCGTTCCATTAAGTTGGTACTGCCAGCACCAACAGTTTGGGATGTACCCGTTTCATAAGCCGTTTGCTGGGTTTGAGCATAGCGAGTGAACGTATTAGCCAGTGTTGTTAGGGGATCGTTTTTTTGTTCATTCCCTAAGCTTTTGCCGCTTGATACGTTTGTAGGATAGAGCTGGCTCATGACTAGGGTTCGCAGATTCTTCAGATGAGTGGCACGAGTGCGAACCAGCTGGGTATTTGCCCGCTCAATAAATCGATCGACTATTACTGCCATCGCTAACCTCTTCTTAATTAATTTTCATCTAAAGGATTACGGCACTGAGTAGAGCGTTGCTCCTAAAAATTTCTGCAAGGTAGTTGTAATTTTCTTCCAGAAAGTCGTGAATCTGAATCGATTGGGCAATCGATTGCCTACTTTTAGAGACATCGGTTAAATCCTCTGTATTCTCTAAGTTTTGGATTTTTTCAATCGCTTTTCCCCAGTTTTGGATTAACTTCTTGATGTCTTCGATCTCCGTGTCAGACAAACAAGTCCCTTGGCGACTCAAAAAATTAAGGATTTCTTTCACTTCTTTTAAGTGAGCAATGAATTGAGCTATTCTTTGAAAAACCGATAATTTCCTCTGGGGGACTTGATTATCGAGAATACGGAGGATTTCCTCACTCCCCATACGCAGACTTTGAATTTGGTCAATTTCTTCGAGAGGGCCTTTTCCTTGTTTGAGCGCCCCTTCGCCCTCACACAGTTTATGATGCAGATTGCAGCGATCCCGCTCGACGGGTTCAACCAATTCTAAGACCTGGGACGGTTTGTTATCTGTATTTAAAGGACCAATATCTTTGATGTCACATTCAGATAACCTTTTTAAGGTATTTTTCAGGTCAGTCAAAGTCTGGTTCAGAGGCTGAGTGGTTTGAAAATAGATCTGAACGAGTTTGACTGCTGCTAACAACCCGTCAAAGTCTAAATTAACATTACTCAAGAAAATTTTGGTGTATTCGGTCGGGGATTGTTGCAGGTTTTGCAGTGCTTTCTGGAGTTCCGGAATCGCTAATCTGCAAGCCTCTTCAGCGGAGAATTCCAAGTTTTTAATTAAGTTTTGCAAGCAGACAATCAATTCTTGTTCGTCCTCCTCCAACTTACCAATCGATTCCCCTAAAGCTTGGATGAACGGTTGATATTTCAGGACGATATTTTTTAGTGGAGGTGCTGGCGTGGGAACGATCGTCGGTTTATCGTTTTGCCAGAATGAACTGTTTGGAGTGGTAACGATCATCGGTTTATCTCCTTCCAAGAATGCGGTAGAAGTTGTTAGTAACGGTTTCTGGTGTGGCAAGCTGGTGATCGAGAACAAAACGGGCAATACTGATGGCGAAACGGACTGGTACAGTACCGGGGTCTTGACCTGCTGCTAAACGATGACCGGCCATTTCCACCATTTCCATTTCCGCTGGACCAAAATTAACCAGCTGAGCCAAGTATTTATCACCAAACTGGTGGTAAGGTTGGAAGACCATCGTGTCTACAACCATCTCAGCAGCTGCTGAGAAGGTCTTCATAAAGGCTGGCGGAATATCTTCAGGTGTCAGGCGTGGATAGAGGCGTTGCCAGACTCGCGTCAGGTCGGTAGCCATCTTGTCAAACCCCAAGCGTCGCAGCAAAATTAGGTTGATCGGCACCCGTAAATAGGGTGTTGGATGAGCCGACATGGAATTAAATTTCACCGTGCTGGCAGGCGATCGCCCTACCACATCCATCAGCGACTCAACGGTTGCTGGGCCACCAAGAATGAGTGCGAACATATCCGCCATGATCTCTTTGTGCCAGCGTGCCCACACCTGTGCTATGTCAGGTGAGATACGTGCTTCAGTGGTCAGGCGGTTGTAGATGCGGGCTGGGATTTCTTCCCATAACCCCAAGTCTGCTTGAAGATTGTGAGACGTTTCATGCAAGATGCTCGATAGTGCCCACACATTATTCAGTCGATGTTGAGGTAGCACGATCAGTGGGAAGGGGTTAGGGTTGCGTCGCAGCTTCATTAGCGGGACACCACGTCGATGTGTAACTGGACTGAAGCCACTGTCTGCGTAGCAGAAAGGCAAAAGTCTGGGAGTCGGTCGCGCTGTACCTAACCGAAGATACAAATCTTCGTAGCAATTAGCAGCAATCCGGTCTATAGCCCGCAACCGTTCGCCAAAATTTGAAAGGCGCTGAACGAATAAATCAAAGTAGAAGTCCCAAATCCCTTCTACGTACAGCACATCGTTACTAACAACCTGCTTGCGCTCTAGTAGCAGCTGTAAATTTTTACTGGTCGGTTCCCGTCGAGCCATATTTGCTGCTGCTTCAACCCAGCGCGACTTCTCGATTAATCGTCTTTTGAACTTATCGATAAAGCGATTGGCTGCTTCGATATGCGCCTCGCTGGGTGCCGCTGGACTGGTACCAAATTCATCTTTGGTAAAGGGTCGTAGCGATTTGGCATGCTCGGTTAAATTAATCGACTGAATAGCTAGCCAGTTATCGAGCAAGCGTTGCTCGTCAGATGTTGTCGCGCCTTGACTACTGTTAGCCTGTGTGGATGCTCGTTGGGGCCCAATACCCGTCGGGCGGAGAGTGTCTCCTTTGGAGATAGCCTTTTTAGAGGAGACTTGGGTAATAGTTGGGGCGGGTAAATTTGCCATAACTGTTGCATAGATTACTCATCACTGTCAAGAGATTTTTTATTGCTCTACAGGTCGGGGTCATCGTCTTGCGGCTGGTTGTGGCATAGCATTGTTCATCCGTCTTGAAGACTGTGATCGTCGTTGATACTGGTGGCGCTGATCGCTGTGGGGTAGCGCAGTCTGATCGCGCAGCACAGCGTTGCGCGTAAGCCCGCTTTGCACCACATCTGGGTTGCTCAGCACCCGATGCGTCATTGCCGCCATTGTGCTTGACACTAGCGGTCCATCAATAGGCTGACCTTGGTGAGATGCTACCCCCAATGCTGCAATAGTCCGGCGTAGAATCGTCGGCAGTAGTCGTAGCAAGTCACGCCCTGGCGCTCCTTGCTGCTGTAAAGTGCTGGCCAGTCGTGCAGTACCCTGAGACATAATTGGCATAACATGCCGCAACGCCTGTTCTCCTCCCATAGCCCGGACTGTAATAGGCAAAGCAGCACCAGCATAAGCAGTGGCTTCGGCTTCGCTTTCTGCCTCAGCGGCGGCGGCGACTAGGAACTCGCCGAGTGCCGCCTCGTGTGCTACTTCATTTAAGGCAACTTCCGCTTCCGCCTCATTGCTACCAAACAACTCAGCCTCCATGTATTCTGCTTCCATTTCAGCCTCGTTTAGCAGTGAGCTAGCTATCTTAAATCCCATCCCTAGTGGTGACATGCCAACCACGTTCGCTGCCACAGGAGCTAGTTTCTTTGCGATTGGTGCTGCCTTTTTAAAGGCCTTTTTAAAAGCCTTCCCCACATCCTTCAGAGAGAAATATTCGCCCTCATTCTCCAGTTCCGGGTTAGAGTAGGGATTCTCATATTCCCACTCATCCTCATGTTCTGGATTCGAGTAAGGATTTGCCTCTTGGTTCTCCCACTCATCCTCAAATTCTGGATTTGAGTAAGGATTGGCATAATAACTTGCCTCTTGGTTCTCCCACTCATCCTCCAGTTCCGGGTTAGAGTAGGGATTCTCATATTCCCACTCATACTCAAGTTCTGCATTCGAGTAAGGATTTGCCTCTTGGTTCTCCCACTCATCCTCAAATTCTGGATTCGAGTAAGGATTGGCATAATAACTTGCCTCTTGGTTCTCCCACTCATCCTCCAGTTCCGGGTTAGAGTAAGGATTGGCATAATAACTTGCCTCTTGGTTCTCCCACTCATCCTCCAGTTCCGGGTTAGAGTAGGGATTTTCATATTCCCACTCATCCTCATATTCTGCATTCGAGTAAGGATTGCTGTAGCGAACTGCCGGATAGTGTGCAGCGGGAGCCTCGAACAGAGCTTCTTGTTGGTTGACCATTTTTGAACTTCTCCTTGTTGGACTGTTACAGAAAGGACAGGACATAGGTTCAGCTAAAGCAACAGTGTGTTGCCAGGTAAGGGTATTACGAGTCATGGCACGCATTCAGAGCTGAGAGTTACTCAGTACCTGCGCCGCCTGTAGCGCCATTAAACGCCTGACTGAATTAGTAAATCCTCGTAAGACGAGCGTGAGTTTACTAATAAAGCATTCCAGCCCTGCTAGTGCATGGTTGCAAAAGTTTCCTACATTCGTTGCCAACTTTGCCCAACTGGTAGGCATCTGCCATTCCAGCTAGACTTGCACCCAGAATGATGATTTTCTCGTCTATTTCTGGTGCTTAAAGCTCAATCTAGTACGGTGCGGTGTAAGTCCTATTCCCCTCTCACACACTAATTTTGACCATAAGCTTGTTACGCCCTGCTGTACTAACCTTGCTTCTGATTATTAATAGGTGTCAGCAAAATCGACTTATACACTTTTCTAAAAATTAGGCGTATATATTCACTCTCATATCTCCTGAAACTATGTAAGGGCGAAGCATTCGCTCAGAAATATTTGGGTACGACCGAAAAGATAAAACGCGAATACTTCGCCCTCAAGTTCGAGGATTTTGCGATCGCGTGAAAGGGCGTTAGCGAAGCGAGGCGTGACCCTGGAACGAGCGTCAGCATTTGGAACGAAAAATCTGGTTTTTGCCTCTAATCCATCGCCCTAATGCTCATTAGTGTCAACTTAAGAACCTCGCGAATAGAATTCGCGCTATAAAAACCAAGTCCGCCTACGCGGACTAAGAAAAAATCAGGGATTTGGTAACCCGCGCAGGCGGGTTTTGTTTGTATAGCTGCGGTTTCAACCGCCAAGCTGACCCTAAGTTGACACCGATGCCAAATGCTTCGCCCCTACAGCATCCTGGGACTTATGGGTAATGCATAGTATTAAGGGAGGCTGGGGAGAGCAAAGGGTTTGAAAACGCGCCCTAGAGTAATGAAAGAGCGATCAGATATAGTTGACAAGGAAATCGCGACACCTTCCTTTCATCCTCCTACTCCCGCTACCTCCGCCGTTGAAAAATTTTTTCTTGTAATCAATACCAGGTCTGATTTACAGGGTTGTGTCATTCCCTAAGGCTTTCCCATTTCCATCTCATAAGCGTATAAGTTGACTTCGCGTACACCTATTAATAATCAGAAGGTAAATCAGCTTTTTCCAAACTCCAAGAGGCTTAACCTTTGTGTCAAATCTACTAAAGGCGGTAGGAGTGCCTCATCCCAAGAGTGGGTGAAAAGAGGGCTTCATGTAAGTCCAAGGGTATCGGTCAAAAAACAAGAAATAAGGGTTAAAAAGCCAGACGAGATACGCAACATCGGCGCATTACGGTTTTAGCTAAGTAGGTAGGCACAAATAAAATAAATGAAGGTAAGTAAATAAATGTTAAGAGACTAACACCCTCTTCCCTCCTGCCTTCTGTCCTCTGCCTTGCCTAAATAACAAATATTAATGCCGACCTACTTACCAAATCAACTTGTTTGTAGTTAGTTCGAGTCTCTGAAACATCAGACATTCACAACGGCGAAATTTTGTCACGTTTGAGCAATTGACCGATGCCATATAAGCAGCATTCTTATCCAAGGAGTCAAATGATGTTGGACAGAAGAACGATGCAGCAAGAATTAGAAAACGAATTCGAGAACGAGTACGAATGGGAATACGAGAACGAATACGAGGGCGAAGATGAGGGCGAAGATGAGGGCGAATACATGAGTTCACGGACGCGAGGCGGAGGCACACGAGGCGGAGGCGCACGAGGCGGAGGCGCACGAGGCGGAGGCGCACGAGGCGGAGGCACACGAGGCGGAGGCACACGAGGCGGAGGCGCACGAGGCGGAGGCACACGAGGCGGAGGCACACGAGGCGGAGGCACACGAGGCGGAGGCGCACGAGGCGGAGGCGCACGAGGCGGAGGCGCACGAGGCGGAGGCGCACGAGGCGGAGGCGCACGAGGCGGAGGCACACGAGGCGGAGGCGCACGAGGCGGAGGAGGAGGCAGAACCCCACTTGTACCCGGAACCCCAGTTGTGCCACTGCGACGCACACGCGGAGGAGGGTTCGCGCCACGCGGAGGCGGAGGAGGGACATCACCTACGCCACCTGCGCCACCTGCGCCACCTGCGCCACTTGGGAACCCAGGTAGACCACAATTACAGCGTCGCAATTCTGCACCAGCAAGCTTACAAGGGTTGCCGCCAGAAATGACCCGGGGTCGTAGCCTTACTCGTCGTCCTAATAATATTAGGACTCACCCCACTCCAGAGCCCGGAACTCGTAACACTTCACGTGGTAAAACAGTAAGAGCGACAACACCTAAAGGTACAAGAACCTATCGTCAACTTTCACCAAGTGGACACTACAGAGATAAAAGACCTAGAAGGGCTGGTGGATATGAGAATCCAGCTCATGATGACATGGCAATGCTACCTCTCTGGCGGGGCGCACATCAAGGCGCAGTAGCCGCAAATGTAACACCACCACCAAGTCCTGGAATGTCACCAGGTCGAGAAATGAGCCATTATATGAAAGGCGAGCGTCACTTCAGAGCAACGTCACCTGGAAGATCAAGCACAAAAATAATCCAAGGGCATTCTAATGCTGTGCTAGGGCATCACCCTTCCGCATCGACACATTGGAATACGACAGGTCATAAGCAAACTCGACAGGATAATTATCAACATAATCAACAGGCATCTACTTATCATGGAATAGAAGATCGACATTCGTCTAATAAGAGTGGTTCAAAGGAACCACGATATATCCACGCAGCTCCGGACCGGGGAAGCAATCCAAGCTATTGGGATCGCAACGATCCTACTTTTCCAGGTCAAGGAGGTCCATGGTCCTCTTGGCAAATAGAGAGAATTAATAGGACCAGTAGAAGAAGGGACAGTATTTAAAAGGCTTGGACTATCAAGAGCCTTCCGATAGAACCAGCCTCTCTCGTAGAAGGCGAATACGAGGGCGAGTACGAAGGTTACAGCTTTATGGCGATCGCTTAATCTATTCCGCAAAAACCAGAAGCGATCTCCCTCCATTCCAACTACCTAAATAATCTGGACTTTCGCCTGCTTATCCCTCTTCTGTCAGTTTCCGAGAAATCAGATAGGATAGATAAAAGGTAAAA
>JAVBXB011889234.1:0-11135 GCA_034781655.1 Eupsittula astec
TAGAGCAAGTCTGTCCACCCCCATCGTCCAGATGGGGGTCAGTCCGGTACGGACGTGGACATGGCTTGCTCCCTGTCGTGAGCAATGTCTATTCTCAATCAGTAGCAACAAGCCCTACCCAGCTTTATCGTGGCAGAAAATCTCGCTAAAACCCAAATAGCCAGATTCTTCTCTGTGATTAGGAGCTGATTAAGCCACAATAAAGCAAGTTAAAGATAATGCAAGTTAAACCTAAGCATAATGAAGTTATACATAAGCAGCTTTTGATTGCCATTTTTGAGGCAAATTTTCCCCTTGTTAGTATCAGTTCTCATTAAAGCCGCACAATTCCCGACAGCTATGAAAAAATAGCTTTTTATGGCTTAGTTATGCCTTCTTCTTTGCTTTACTTTGCTTAGTTTTGCTTATTCAAAAATGGATAAATTTAGCCATGAGTGCCAAACAAAAGAATTTTATCTTCCGTTTTCAACCTCTGGCTTCCTCTCCCGATGGAATCCTACTCAACTATTTAAAATCATTTGAGCCACTGGCTGATGGCCCAGTCTTGAGCGCGTTAAGAGCATTCTGGTTGCCCATGGCTTACCAGGAAAATAGCACCAAGAAAAAAGCCGAACTCAAAAAGATGGCGATGGCTGCTGTTATGCAGTTGGAAGGTCAGATTGTAAATCTGTGTGTGATGTTCGACATCCAGCGTCCCGGTTACCAACCAGCATCGTTTGTCCAACCGACGATGGAAACTGCCCAACCAATGACTGTTCCGAAGGAGCAACAAACACCTATCGCTCAATCAAACAAGCAGCAAGACAATCAAGAAGATGAGGATGATGAGGATGATGATAATCCTCACTTAAAAGCTTGGAATTCAGTTGAGGTTATTGATACGGATGGAATCTAACTCAAATATGTTTCCTGCCACTCCATACTCCATACCCTCATGAAAAATATGCGATGTTTTACGCGCAACAGCTTAACCCTCCCCCATCAATTCCTTGTATTCAGCGTAGGCTTGCTTCCACCCCTGCTTGTTTTTCTCCACTGACCACAAATTTTGGATAATCTGGGTCTGGCTCGTGTGGCAAAGCATTCGCTGGATGAGTATCAGCATTTGTTCGCTGGTGAGGAGAGCCCTTGTGTATCGCTTGGTATTGGCACTGGTATCGATACCCTCGTCCGGTATCTGACCGATACCGCTGTCACCACTAGTATTTGCAATAGTTTCAGCTGTTCGGGTGGGGTCGGTATCGTTCCCAGTATCGATACTGGGAGAGTCGGTATCAGGCTCGGTATCACCCTCTTTTTCCTTCCCTTGGTGACTGGTATCGGTATCGTTTCTGGTATCGCGGTAGAGCATCTCAAGTTGAGAGCGGATGTTCGCTACATCTAGCCGGAGCTGACCGTCTGCCCAGCCGTGTGGGCAAACCTTCACCTCTGCCCCATCCATGTAAGCCAGTGGGATGTTAATTGGTGCTGAGTGTAACGGCTCTAAATTCCGAGGTGTTTTGCCCTTTGGCTTAAATTCGGCGTGGTGTCCGTGTGTGGGATGCTCTTGCTGTTCATCCTCTAACACGCAGGGGTAGGCACAGTCTTTGACGAGGGGAAATTCCTTCTTAGCCAAGCGGCCCAGATAGATTTTTAAGTAGTTCTCCCTCAGAAATGAGTCAACACCAGCCGCCTCGACATTTGGACTGTGGAGAACGAATGCAGCCAACTTGTTGAACTTTCGAGGCTTGGTACTGAAAAGCCTGATAAAGTCATCTGCCAGTCCGGCATACTCACTACCCTTCTTGTTCCGGCGGTCGCCTCTTATCTCCAGCCACTCGTCACAGATGATTAACACTGGTGTGGTATCGCCCTGTTCTAGCAGGTCTAACAGAATCCTCATCTGTTCATAGATAGCACCCATCTTGGTGAGAACGTAAGCATTGCCCCAGTCGGTCATTCCGTGCGGGTCAAAGACAATGATTCCGTACCCGTTGAAGCCGTTGGCAATGTATTGAGCCACGCAGGTCTTAGCCGCTCCCATGTCGCCTATAATCATCAGTCCCTTCGATTCGTTGATAATCCGGTCACGGTCAAATCGTGGGTTCGGAGCTGATGTTTGTGAGCATGAATCAGGAACGTCCTTCCCTGGGGGAGGGGGTGTGCGACGCTCTCCGGTTGGTTGTGCCGACGGTGTTGGCTGGACTACTTGAGCCTTTACTTCAATCGCTGGTGCTTCTTCCGGTTCGACAGCCGGTCGCGTTGGTTTAATCGATGGAACCCCAGAGGCGATACTCGCTTCGAGAAGTCCGGCTTCGCCTATGGCTAATGCCACATCTTGCAGTGATGGCAGTTTGAGGCTATTCCTGACGCGTGTATGCCTGAGAATATGTCTGTAAGCGTTTAACCTCGACTCCCCTGGTAACTGTGCCAGGTAGCTTGTTAATTGTACTTCAGCAACCATTACAAGCTCATACTCGTGTGCTAACTCCGGTTCGACATAACCGATAACCCCAAGCAACGGATCGTCCGCTTCCCCTTGCTCGTTAGTTGCTGCTAATCCGATGCCTGTGAGTAGTTCCCCAGTCCCCTTTCTAACCAGTGGCAGTAAGCACAAACGCTTGGTGTTTTGATAATCCCTTAAGACTGTCCACCCGTACCCAGCTAGACCACATCCCGCAATAACAGCTATCAATGGGTTAGCAGATAGTAGAAGCCCGATAACACCCAGCGCTGCCGATGAAACCTTAGCCGCTTCTAAATCCTGTCTGTAATGCCGTGCTGATGCTTCAATTGCTTCGAGTCGTAGTTGTAAAGCTTCGGTGATATGTCCTTCTGTTAGGAGGCAGGAGAATGAGTTAGCGTTGTGCATGAGAAATACTCCTTTTTATGAGAAAACCCCTTGCGTGAGCGCTTAGGGGTTAAACTTTGTGGTTAGTCCTAGTTAGTTAGGTAAGACTTCAACTTGTGGCTTGATGGGTGCGAGCGCATTAAAGAACAGGTTAATCATCGCTTCGGTTCCAAAGATGCTGGCGAGAATCCACACCAGATTAATCACCATCTCTCCTGTGCTTTGCCCCATCACCGGATAGTTCCAAAAGGCAATCCCAGCATCAGAAGCGTAAACTTTGCCTCGTATCTGTGCTGTGAGGGCTTCGATCAGTCCCTCAATGTCGCTTTCACTAAGCTTGCTGCAATCGGTAATCCACTCGCACAGCTCCTGGTCTTTGTCCCAAACATTCCAATCCACCCCTGCTGACTCAATGCAACCATCAATACAGGTGATGCTGCTGCCTTCTTCAATCCACACGGGCGTGGAAGCAATGAATCCTGCCAGCGCTGCGCGGAAGACAATCTTTTGTTCATAAGTCATGCCTTCAAGTTGAGAACCAAAGCGTTCTTGAAGCAGGTGAAGAGTATCTGGCGAATGGGTCTGGGGGTTGTATCCGGTGTAGTAACCTACTGGTTGTGTCATTGTTTGTGCTTCCTTTTAGCTCGTTGTTGTTTAACTGCGATAGCCAAATTTCCGTGCTGCCTTTTGCTCGACCAATGCTTGTTTGCCTTCGTCTGAAGCAATGAAGTCGGAACAAAACCGTTTAATTTCAAGTGCCTTAGGGGGCGTCAGTTCCTCCTCAATTTCGAGGATGTCTGCGTTGGAGGCGATGCGTCGGAACGAGTCGAGCGATGCGTAGGGCGAGTCTCTGTGTTCGACGGCAATCCTCACTAAATGGTCTGCAATGTAACGAGGGTCAGCCATCGCTAATGCCTCCCTGCTCGTAGTCGTTGTAAGTCCTGTTGTTGGCGGTATTCTTCAGCTGCATTGTCAAGCAGCTGATTCCCGCGTGCCAGGACTTCAGGGGTGACTGGTTTTGTTGCCAGTTCGTTGAGAAAGTCCATCAAAATCTGCTGCTGAGGCGTTAAATCGGGTTGTTGTGACATGATCAAAAAATCCGCGAGTTCATTGGTGTGGACTTGGGAGAGCCAGCGCTGGGAGTGTGCAATTCATCAGCGCTGGCTTCAACTTGGATTAGTGGATGATCTGGATAGAGAGTGGCAAACTTATTGAGCGATTGCCGCAGTTCCCCCCACATCCCCACTTCCGCTAAGTCGTGCCATTGGTCAAACCAAGGCTTGAGGTTAGGGATTAGTTCAGGTTCAGTCATGTCTGCAATAGGTGATGTCTGCAATGCCGCGAGTCCCTATAGGGAGCTTGGCTACTCCTATTGGGTTGTCGAGGTTCAGTTTGTTGGCGGTTAAAGTCCCGTTAGCGGTTCATCAAACTGGAAATCATTTTCTGGGATTGATGGGGCAATTGCCTGCTGTCCTATCTCTAGTAAAGGTTCAGGTTTGGCTCCGGTCTGGCTAACTGGCTTAACCTCCCAGGTTTCTTCCAGATGTCGGGCATATCGAGAAAATAGAACATTGATAACTTCGCATACACTACCCAGTTGGGTAAGTTCTTTAAGTCGTTCAGCTTTCTCTAATGCAGCACCTCGTAATACAATTCGAGCCTGTGTCATCACACCACCATCCCTCGGATTGAGATTTCTTGCGGGTTCGGAGCCACACGGAAGCGCCCCTTAGTGGCTTCTCCGATAGGCGCTGCCAGCGGTGCAGAACCACCAATGATTAATACTTCACCAATCTCTGCGAACTTGTGTCCCCAGGTTACGCGCAACTTAGCCCGGATTTCTTCAATCCAAGAGTCCCGGCATTTTTCAAACAAGTGGGCAAAGCTAATGCCGGACGTACCAATAACAAAACTGTTGTCCTTGATTGCGTCCATGATTAGGCTCAGATCTTGAGTTTGACCTGTAGTCGGCATCAGAGCCGCATTGATGCGACGGGCTAAGTCATAAGTCCCAGGAACATTTAGATCGAGTTCACGCATGACTGAACCAGAAGGAGAATACAGACGAGCGATCGCAGTTCCGCCCCCCAAATCGACAATGCCGTTGATTGACTTAGGAGACTTAAACATCCCGTTAGCCCGTGTGTAGCGATAAGCTGGCTTAGTCTCATCGACGGGCTGAACACTCCGAATCGTAGAGTAGACCCGTTCACCATTGCGAGTGAATTCATAGGTGTTAGCTAGTTCGCCTAACTGCTTGACATTCTCCTTGTGTCGGCTGTCGGGTAGTGCAACCCGTAAGCATTCGATAATCAGCGTGTTTTGACCGATATTCGGTTCTAACGCCGCAAACATCAGGTATTTGGCAAGGTCAATCTTATCGAATTCAAACGCTGGCTTTCCTCCGAGTGCTTGAGCCTCAGCGCCAACGATGAAACGGCTTTCAGTATGCCCGTGCTTGTCGAACAATTCGATCAAAACCGAGTTCTCACAAGGCTCGGCATCTTCCCAAGACTCCAGCAGTTTGACAAAGCTGGGAATGGTGCGGATGTTCCCACGCGGGTCAATCCATTGGGTTGTCCGATTGCCAGCGTCTAGTGCCGCGATAGGTCGCTTAAAGGCACTTCCGGGTTCCTGGCTGACGTTCTGCGTCAGGGTGGCAGTCATGTTTTTAGTCCTCTGAAATTGGGTTAAATGCTTAACTGGCAAAGCTTTGAGCATGGTTGCAATAGGTCTAATAGGCGCTCAAAACTGTGACGCGGTATGTCTGCAATGAAGTGTTTTTGGCTTGATGCTGACTTATCGTGTCTATGTCTGCTACTATAACGGCATAAATTTAAAAATTCAAGCCTCTTAAAAATTAATCTGTTCAAGAGGCAAGCCTCTATACAACATAATCTAGAAAAATGTCAATCTAGATTGATAGAGTCATAGAGGTTTAACGGTTTGACAGAAGAAAGGAAAAACTCACCAAAGCTATCGATCTACATTTCGGAGGAACTTAGGACACGATTTAAAATCGCCTGCACTGCCGAACAGACAAGCATGAATCAAATCCTTGTGGACTTTATAGAGCAATGGACAGAGGAACATGACCCCATGAAAAAAGCCGTGCGAAATGCCCAACCCACCCCTAGCAGCAGTGGCAAAGGCATGGGGAAGAAAGGGGGTGAGGAGTGACTGAGCAAGAAATCGAGCTTATGCGCTCGCGTATTGCAGAACTTGAGGAGCGTGATGAGAACTTTGCCCGGAAGTCGAATCTGCTCTTAGATGAGATTCTGTTGACTCGCGACCAAGCCGATAAGAACACTGTGGCAATAGAAAACTTAGTCCGGGCAAGTTCAGAAAGCCGAAGAGACATTGACCAATTAGCTACCCGCATGGGAGAGCTAGCCCAATCGGTCAGTGAACTTAGGCAAAACCAGCAGCTATTGACATTCACCGTCACCCAGGTGGCTGAGTCGATAACTATACTGCGCCAAAGCCAGCAAACATTTGTGGAGACGTTTGCGCGATTCACCGAGCAAGCCGCCTTAGACCGTCAATCCTTCCAGGCGGAAGTTCAACGCATCTGGGAATATCTGCTCTCGCAGCATCCCAACGGCAGGGGAGAGCAGGGAGGTGACGGATGAGCGAGACACCAGGGGTTTACAATGTCGGGGTCTCCCGTCCCCAGCTTACACCCAGCTTCGAGGTACAACTCAAAGCTTTACCGCCTGCCGTGCGCTCTGTAGCTGAGTCGCTGGCACTGCGGGATATGGAAGGGGCAAAGCGCTACATGGCACTGTACCTTTCAGCTAACCGGGGGGTGAAGTCGTGAGCGCTCGCAGCCATGATCTGTTCAATCCAACCCAGGTATAGAAAAATCCGCATAAAAAAGCGGCTGCCCTGCTGCAAATGCCTGAAAACGTGCTGTTATAAGCAGCACGGCAAAAAACACCGGGACAACCGGACAAAAGCATTAATAATTCAAAGCTAGCTTATCAAAGCCGAGCATTGAATTTATAGCAAAAGCAGCAGGGCTTCCCCCCGACATAGAAACAAAGGAGAAGCCCAACAGTGAAACAAAATAATTTTGTCCCTTGTGATAATAGTATCACATCTAACCCCGTTTTTCGCACAAATCCCAACCACCTCCCGTGTGCTAGCTGCGGTTTTACCTCGCGTCGGGGTGGCACTGGCAAGAGTCCACCCTCAGCCTCGCTGCGATGTAGACAGTGCGCTGTACGCTCAAGAGCAGCGCCAGGCTCTCGCTTCATCAAGTGGATTAGCAAGTCTGAGTTAGCAAAAATTGAAAATCAGGGAGGGCAGTAGTGATGGTTGCACAGCTTTCAAAACTTAAAGAACATCAGCAGATGCTGATTGCTCAACTTAAAGAACTTCCGCAGGAATGGGCGATAACTCCCGTCTACAGCGACAAACGACCCTACCGTAAAAACTGGCAAAGCGAAACACCAATAACCAAGAACTTAATCGAGCGGGACATCAGGAACGGGAAAGCTTTGGGGTACGGCCTGCGAACTGGCAAAGTATCTGGGGGAATCATCGCCGTTGATGCCGATGGTCATGCAGCTCACGAGAAAATTCTTGAGTTATCCGGGGGAGTGCCACTACCTGAAACCGTTTCATTCACGTCCAATAAACCGGGTCGCTGCCAATATCTTTTCTATATTCCTCAAAAGTACTGGGACGCGCTCGCTACCCAGAAAATCAGCACCGGAGTTAAGGAAAATGACGGGAAAGAGCAACACTTAGAGCTGCGCTGGGATGGCTGTCAAAGTGTCTTACCCCCATCGGAGCATCCGGAAACTGGCTTTTACCGCTGGCGGAAATCTCCTCATGAAGTAGCGCTGGCACCATGCCCCATGTGGATAATTGAGCAGATGTTGGACAAGCTAGATTCGGAAGTCAAACATCCCGCTCAAATCGAATTACCCGTAGATGCAATTATCCCCCTTACCGCTTGCCTAACACATCGCTCAAGGTATATGCTACTGTCTGGCTCAGCTGCTCCCGACAAGGGACGCAACGATTCAGGAATTGAGTTGGCCCGCGACCTGAGCGGCACCGCCAACTACCTGGATAGTTTGGGTCAGCGTTACGACAAAAACCCGGAAAACCTGTTCTTTGATTGGTGTCGTACCTGCGGGCTAGACAGTGACAAACCTAAAGGACAACCCAAAGCAATCTGGAAGTCTGCCAACAAAGGTAATTCCACTCCTGGCAGTGGTCGGGACGGTGTAGATGCCTGCATTCGAGGTTGGCACTGGCGCGAAAATATCAAACCAACGGGGAGAAACTTCAGCGGCGGTATTGGTTCCGGTAGCGGACGCTCATCTCTAGGTGGAGCGGGTGGCTCTGGCGGCGATGGTGGAGATGGAGGCGACGGAGGCTATAGCAGTGACAAGGTTATCTTGCACCCGTCGTTTAATCCCATTCCCCCAGAACAGTTAGAAGCT
This sequence comes from Eupsittula astec, assembly GCA_034781655.1. Taxonomy (NCBI): domain Eukaryota; kingdom Metazoa; phylum Chordata; class Aves; order Psittaciformes; family Psittacidae; genus Eupsittula; species Eupsittula astec. The sequence continues at coordinate 8,290 of JAVBXB011889234.1, forward strand.
CGATTGGATGCGCTGATTCAAGAAGGTTTAAGCAGTGCCAAACTCACCCATCGACTCAACCAGCTAGCCCAAGAGACTGGCCGTCACGTCGTAGAACTAAGGAAGCAATATTCGGAGCGGCTCTCAGAAATTGAGAGGGAAGAAGGTAGGGAAGATACTCAATCTCAGGTTGATGCTCTAATAGATGCTTCCCTTGCCTCCGTCAACCTGCATGAAGTCTTACCTCGTTCCCTTGCTTCAGCACTGCTCAAGTTAGCGGGTTGGCTCAACCTCAAGCCCGAATGCTATCTGACCGCTCTGCTGACTACAACATCTATTTTGCACAAGGCAGGCACGAAAGTTGTCCTAAACAAGGAATGGGATTTTGAGGTGACGCCCAACTTATACAGCGCCATTATCGCGCCCAGCTCACAGAAAAAATCTCCCATTATCAAGGCAATCTGCACAAAGCCTTTGAAAGTGCTTCAACGAGAAGCCCTCGAAGAGTACAAGCATCAGTTGCAAATCTATCAGGAAGAATTAAAAGAGTGGGAGGCGACTAAACCGGAAGAGCGCGGGCAGCCACCCGTTGAACCCTTTCGCAAAATCTATTTTTTCACCAAGACAACTGGTGAAGGCTTGACCTATCAAGCCGCTCGTTGTCCGGAACAAGGCATGCTCTACCTGAGTGATGAGCTGGCAGGTATGTTAAACGCGCAAAATCAGTATCGAGGTGGTAAGGGCAGTGACAAGCAAGATTTACTCAGCAACTATGACGGTACCGGGGATGTCGTCTTACGAGCCGATGGAGTTAAATCAGAAGTCGATTTCGTCCTCCTTGGCATCTTAGGCGGTATCCAGCCGAAAGTAATGCAGAAACTTTTAGGGACCTGCGACGACCCCGATGGGGGATGGGCGCGATTCACATTTGTCAACCAGCCCGTGAGTGCTTCCAATATGTCTGCCGATGGCGGCAAATACGACCTGACTGAGTTACTCACTAATTTATACCGCAGGATTGACGCCCTACCACCTACTGAATACCGCTTGTCACCTCAAGCCTTCAGATTGTTTTGCAAAGCCTACAATCGCCTGGAACAGCTGAGAGTTGACGCTCGCTTAGAAGGAATGCAATCCGTATGGGGCAAATCTGAAGGTCGCATTGGTAAGTTAGCCGTGAACCTCCACGTTATCCATGCCTTGATGAACGGGAAAATTCCTTCTGAAGAAATCTCGGTTGAGATGGTTCGCATCGCCATCAACCTCACCAAGTTCTACGCATTTCAGGTACAAAGCCTGTATACCCAGTTCTCCGAGCCAGACGCCTTAGCACCACAACTGGTGAAGGTGATTGAACTGTCTCGTAAGAAGGGCTGGCTCAAGGCATCCGATGTCTATCTATCCATTACTAAAGCTCATCGTCCATCCGGCGAGACGGTGCGGGAATGGTTTGGTGAGTTGGTGGCGATGGGCAAGGGTGAAGTCAAAGGTCAAGGGCGATCACTTCAGTTCCGAGCATTTCTACCTAATGAATTGCCTCCTACCCCCCCCAGTCCTCAGGATATTAGACAAATTAGACAAGAATTAGACAATTTGTCTAATGCTGAAATGACGGCCTCTCAAGAGGTTCAGGAGAAATTAGACAATTTAGACAATTTAGACGATTTTTTAAAACCTGATGAAGTACCTCAAAATGTGCCAATTCAAGACGAATCACCCTACGTACTGGATAGTCAGGGTGAACAAATACAAGAATCATTTAATTCGTCTAATTTGTCTAATTCGTCTAATGAAAGCCAGAAGCCAGAACCAGTGGGTGATACAAGATTAGACAATGCGTCTAATCCTGTGTCTAATTTGTCTAAAGTTGACGCGAAAGCACCAACACCCGCCCCAAACGGCGAATCCGACGCCCCAACCGTCGAGGAATTGACGGATGACCCTTGGATGTCGGAAGAAAACATCGCAGAAATAGTAAAAAGCCTAGCGGATATTAATCTTTGTGATAGTCGGGAGACACTAGCTATGTTGTGCGAAATATGGAAACCTCACGCCATGAATGCAGCCTGCAAACGACTCACTCCAGAGCGGCAGGCACAGATAATGCAGTGGGTACTTGAGATGAATTGCCAAGGGAAAATGTACAGGTACACAGGCTCCGACTACAGTATCCAGAAGCTTTGCAAAGCGCATCCCTTGAAGGTGGAAGCCATTAAAGGGGAGATAGCGATCGTGAGTAGCCCTAAATGGAGCGAAGGCATTACCAATGAAATCCCGTTCGCTGCCCTAAAGAAGTTGGAATGAACACAGCCGGATGTTCCTGCGCGTTTTTTGCAGCAGGACGAGCGCATTAATCTCAAAGAATCGCACTCTGTTCCACCAGGGTCGAAAAGAGTGAAAATAGCCCCGACGAACCAGCAACAGCCGTTGCCCGACGGGCAGCTATTTCGCCTAGACGTAGACTTCAATGAGCCATGATGATTAAGCCGAGACGAAAGAGAACTTATTCTCCCGTAGCCCTGTATTAAAAACTAAAACCCTTGAACAGGACAGTGCTTCAAGTGAAGACAGCTTCTATTATCAGCTAGTCTTATCAGTCCCATCAGGAAAGCTGTTGTTAACAATCTTTACAAAACTTAAACATCCCGACTATTGTAAAGACATCATCAAATTCCGACTCTTCAAGTCAACCGCACTTATAAAACAATGACAACCACCCTACAAAGAGAGCAAAGCGCCTCCCAATGGGAACGCTTCTGCTCATGGGTAACATCCACCGAAAACCGCCTGTATGTAGGCTGGTTCGGCGTGTTGATGATACCCACCCTGCTAACCGCCACCACCTGCTTCATCATCGCCTTCATCGC
>JAVBXB011906787.1:0-10671 GCA_034781655.1 Eupsittula astec
TTTGTGTGGAAACCAGCCACACGAGGATTGGCCGTTATGATACCTCCTTTTTCCCTCGCACAGCAAAGCTGTGGAACTCTCTTCCCTCTTTTGTCTTTCCCTCTTCCTACAACCTCTCCACCTTTAAGAGCCAGGTCTATAAACATCTCAGGAGCTCTAATTAATAACTTCCTCTTTTTCTCCTACTTTAACTTTTTTTTTCTTCCGAGACGGCCTTGATTTGGGCAAGTTGCCCGTGTCGTGTCGGTTACTGTAAAAAAGAAAAAAATTAAAATGAAGAGGCATTGAAAAACAAACAAAATGCTGATATAAGGCATTCGGCGTAGTATTGACGAGCCCACCATACTGTAGGTGCAAATATCCATTTTCTATACGAGAAGAATCCCCTGGCCTTCCTCTTTCAAATGGCTCTCGTACCATATGGCTGGCTCATCAGTAAAACACTAGTAAATACATTGTTTTGGAGGGGATGATGAACCATGCGTTCAGGGTCAAAAATGTGGATTCTAGTGGCGTAGTAGTGACAGGCCCGCCAGCGCCTGCAGCTAATGTCTCGGTAGGTGGTCACATGACTGGTTTAGCCAATTAGTGTCCAGCACGGGCCAGTCGTCCCGCGCTTCTGTTGTGAAGTGGCTAGCAAGCCCCTGTGGATTACATATTTTCTCTCTGTTTGGCATTATTTAGAGGAAATTATTAATTTTTCGTGTGCAAGATGAGTTCATCAGAATGTGGGCAAAAATAAGAATATTAACACGGTCCTTGCTTGCCTCCAGAAAAATTCATGATGGACGTTTTGACAAATTTGAACACTATTTCATGGTTCTTGGCCATTCCTATCTTCATCGTGATAGGGATTTCGGCCACATTAAGAAAAAGATAAAGGACACAGAAATCTACTCTGCAGACCACTATGCAACCCAGATTAGAAACACCAGGAAGTGAGACCTTTCAATGTGGTCAAGATGGACAGATTAAACTTCTATGACTGTGACTTCCTTCAAGAGGAAGTCACAAAGAAGAAGGTGATGGGGGCAAGTTTTAAGGATGGGAAAGTGTTCATTATGTCAGACACATACAAACAGGGCTTTGCCATTAAGCCAAGATATGATGTTACAGACCCCATTGAAATGAAGCTATAAAAGGGCAGATCAATCCCTAAGCTCTCTTGCTTTCTGACACCTTTTATTGAGCCATGCCTCTCTCACGACCTTATCTCCTTATTTGAAGCTAATGGTATCCATGCTCTGATTCCTTCATTGTATATTTCACAAACCCTTTCATAATATTTGTCTATACCTTGGTTATGTAGTTCTATTTCCCAACTAATATTTCAAAAAAACTTGTTTAGCTCTATGTAGTTTTCAAAATTGTATCTCCTCTTTGAATCTGGTTTACTCTCTGACGCCCTTTTTGTCACCATTTACCACAGTCAAACTCAAGTACTACGAGACCAATTTTACCGACTGGTGTATCATAACTGATATTTTCAATGTCCAAGTTACTTGTGTCAAGATAATGTCAAGTACTGATGGTGTATCCGCACCTCTGATCCTCGTGTGTTCAGTGACATGCTGAAACAGGACGTTTTCTTGTATACATTCAAAGAGCTTGTGTCTCCCTGACTCACTGTCTCCATGCGAATCCAAATTCTGTCTGTTGCTTTGTAGTTAAAATCTCCCATTATTAGTACTTAATCATCTTTGAGGAGAGCATGTCTCGTTGTCTCCTGTACCATCCTAATTGTTCCTTCGTTATTTATATTGTATATATGCTTTAGTTCACTGAACTTCTTTGGAAGATTGTAGATAATCAGCACCACTATACAAGTTTTTTTTCACAGTTAGTCTTCCTATTATGTACTCCTTATATGAGCCTTCTATCTTAAATTCCTGAAACTCAATGTTACCCCTTATCAAAAGGGCTGATCCACCACCCCCTTTATCTACTCTTTCCCTTCTTGCAATGGTGTAACCTTCTGGACAGATTAGGTTAGACCTTATCTCCTAAGTAGGTTTCGTCTCCACAACTCCAACTATGTTAGGCTTGTTTTCTTTGACTCGGTCCTTAATCCAGTTTCTTACCATTTACTATTAGTACATCTGCGTTTGTATACATTACCGGTACTTTTAGTGCGAGCCTTGCGGAAGGTTTTGGGTACATTTATCATCTTAATACTGTTAAATATATATGGTTATTCCAGCTTATGTTTACTTATCATTTTATATGATTATATAAAGGTTTGATGCACAATCAAATCATCTCTTCAGTAATTTGTCCTTTTAGTGAATTATTGTAAGTCGTATCCCATAGATAAATATTTAGTGCCGTATCCGTCAGGTTCAGTGTTTACATTGGTCTTCAGAAGGGGAGCTACACACGACGGACCTCCACTCACTCCGCTCACGGAAACTATAGTTTTCGGCTCTGTAAGTAGTTTACTCTGAATTGCTTATGGGTAAGTTTTAACTTTTACTGCGGGGCGATTGAAACTATATAATATTTACCTTGTTTTATAATGGTAGTTTGCCGTTGTCAGAATACAACAGAACCTGTTAGTGGTTATTTGTACTTTTTTTTTCTTTTCCCACGACAGTAATTAATTCCAAAGTGGAAAGGGCTCTGAAGATCAGGGAAAGTGTGAGGTTGAATAAGGTGAAAATAGGTGAAACATGTTTTAAAATCAACAGAACCTATGAAAACCTCGCTTAAATTCCCCCAACAGCCGTGAATGACCGTATATCGTTATTTTCCAAATATATGTTATAATTTGATTTGATTTATTTGACAATAAAAGTACAGTACATATAAAATGCAATAAATACATTTCCGAGGATACAAAACCTATTTCCATTGTGGTTCCCTGAACTGATACAAAATGACTAAAGGCAAACAGCACATTTAAATTGACTTAGAAAGAGTGAAGACTAAGAATTAGCATGACTAGGAATAAAACAATGTAAAATAAATAAAACTAATAGTACATAAGATCATTTTGACTTGGCTAAAATTTGAGACATTAGATATTCTTTAACAAACTTTTTAAAATCAAGCTCTGAATGTAAATTCTTGTCAGTACTCGCGTTAGGACTGTGCACATTTTTCAACCCTGACTAGACCCAACCTAACCTAACCTAACATCCGCGAATTACTGTTTGGAATATTTTTTTCTGGGGTTGAAAAACGCAAATGGTCCTAAAACGAATATCGACTTAAATTCTTAACATACAATGGGAAAATATTCTATAACTTGGTACCAGTGAATTCAAAACTATTTTTACCAAAACTCTCTACTCTTGGGACAATGAATATTGAGACACTACAGTATATCTGGCACCATGACTATTTGACGACAACTGGAATTCACATTTCATATACTCTGGAGCTTTATCATGGAATATTTTGTGCATATTGTTCAATTGATCAACTATGTGTTCTACTGGTAACAGACAAACACTTTGGAATTCCTCCGACCTAATGTGTGTTCTGGGGGGGGGGGGGTGGATTTAACATAAACCTAATGACCGTATTTTGTGCCACTTGCAACCTAGACTTTGTTCTTTTTTGTAAGTCCAGTGTACCAAGATGTACAAGCATAATCGAAGTAACATTGAATCAAAGCAGACACCAGTAATTTCTTTGTTTTCAAATCAAACTGTTTAGCATGTGTGTAAATGAATTTAACTTTCTTAGTATACTTTGAGATAACTTTGTTTGCAATAACATGTTCTGATAGAGACTACTCTAAAGTTATGCCTGAATATGTTATGTTCATCTTCATCTCTATGTCACTTCCATTACACTTCACCTTTAATCCATTTCTTTTTTGTAACCTGCATTTAAATGCAAACAGTATTGATTCAGTTTTACCACTCGTGTACAGACACCAGTTTGGTACTTAGGGCCGCCTCAATTTCTGATGTCTTTTTCCGAGACTGGTAATACAGAATCATCCACATAAAGCAACAACTTGCACCGACAGCATCATTGACATATAACAGAAAAATAAGCTGCCCCAGTATCGAACCTTGAGGTACACTATATGTTACACAAATTTTGGTTGAGATGGTACCGTTGACATCCACAGCTTGATTGCAGGTCAACTCGGCCCATCGCCAACTCGGCACACGGTTATGAATTAACAAGACACTGAATGTTTGTTATTTCTTTATAAAAACAGGCAGGAATGTTCTTGATGCATTGTAAACTTCTGGTGGATGGGAATGAGGGTTATGTCCTCTGATATACTTGTCACCCTCCTCTTTAATGGTCATTTTGCAGTTGGTAGTTTTATTTCTCACTACGCATCGCCAATGGACAGCAACACGTGTTTTTCTTTTTATGGTATGTGCGTACCCAAGGCTGTCTATTAGCTTATGGTGTTCTCTTTGGGATGACGACAATACTTTTTTGTAAGTAATGTCTTCAAATCTAGCATGCACTTCCGTAGGCAGAGGATCTTCAACTGAAGTGGCGCCAATGCTCAATATTGGCATGCATTCCTCTTCTTGTTCGGTGTTGTTTGGCATGCATGAATGACACATCCAGTTGATGTCCAGCCCCTCCTTAACTGCCATCCTGTGCTCATCCCTCGTGACACCAGTCCCGCATGTTCGGTGCTGCCAGCGACTGCACCCATCACACAGCAGTGCTTCCTGTAGTAGAATTACCTATTGACATTTTGCACAGTAGCAAAGCCACCTAGCTGACAGGTGACAGTACGGCCACTAATCTTTCATTTATGAGAATAAAAGAAATTCATGGGAGACCCTGTATTTCAAACAAACAAGTACTGTCACCTTACCTGTCGGGGACGCACTGTGCTCAAACACACCAGGCATTGGTCACCCATGTTACCGGTCCTTAATCCAGCCGATATCTGACCGCTTCCGCTGATAAGTCTGGCCCACCTGTGTTTGCAGCCTGGTGTGTGTGTGTGTGTGTAACCCTTAACTAGCGCAGCGGTGTTTAAACTAGCTTAATTAACCATCTTTTTTTTGTTTAATTTGCCGTAATTCATCAAACGTTCCTTGTTGATAACAACCTGAAGAGAGGTGTGCCTGATTAGCCTGTTACTTCTTAACGAGAGAGAGAGAGAGTGAGTGAGTGAGTGAATGAATGAGTGATGGGCCGAGTTGGTTATCGAAAATGGTCCGAGTTGGTATGACAGATGGGCCGAGTTGGTGATTCATGATGGTCCGAGTTGACAATGGGCCGAGTTGGACCTACACCGGCTCAAGACGTTTATAAACTCTCTGGCTGTGCAGAAAACTTCTCCCGCGGTGGATAATCTTGTTCTCCTCACTAACTACATTGCTCCACGAGTGTATGACTACATAACAGACTGTGATACGTATGAAAAAGCTGAGAAGGCCTTGACGGCGTTGTATGTGAAACCCAAAAATGAAATATTCGCCAGACATGTTCTTGCCACTCGTAGACAAGAACCAGGTGAGTCTCTTGACCAGTTTCTCCAGGCGTTGAAGCTCTTAGCTAAGGACTGCCAGTTTAAAGCTGTGACTGCAGTGGAGGCATGTGACAACTATGTTAGAGATGCCTTTATTAATGGGCTAGCCTCAGGCCCAATACGTCAGCGACTACTAGAAAACAAAACCCTAAACTTAGACTGCGTATGAGCAGGCCCGCACACTGGAAATGGCCCAGAAACATTCTGCCTCTTGTGCTATGGCTGAACCAATAAACACTGCAGTGCCCCAACTGCTGAGTCATGCGGATGATTTGGAAATCACGGAAAAGAAAGGTGATACAGCTTCTGCTGCTACAACCAGTGCTTCTCTGTGCTTCTTCTGTGGTTACAACTGGCACCCCCGCAGTCAGTGTCCCGCTAGGGAGGCAATGTGTTTGAAATGTAAGAAAAAGGGGCATTATGCTAAGGTATGTCGATCAGTGAAACAGTCAAATAGTCCCCTCAACTCGAAACATTCTGCTGCAATGCTTGCTACTCTAGCTGGAGCCACACCTTCATGCCTTGATAAATCTGTACGCCATTCGAAAATCAACGGGATTCCTGTTAATGCTCTTATTGACACTGGTAGTTCTGAAAACTTTGTGCACAATAACATAGTGAAACTGAACAAGCTAACCATCCATCCTGACAAGGGAGAAGTTTCCATGGCCGATGTATCACTTTCCTCGAAAATCTTGGGTCAGTGTACTGTGGACCTAGAGTTGCAAGGAGAAACTTACCATGGCGTTAAGCTCAAAGTGTTACCCAGCTTGTGTAGTGATGTGATTTTGGGTCATGAATTCTTACAAAATCATTCTGCACTGGAAATGGCATTCGGAGGAGAAAGGCCCCCCTTAAGATATGTGGACTAGCTGCTGTAAAGGTGCCAGCTCCTTTTCTTTTTAGAAATCTGGTAGCGGAGTGCAAGCCTATCGCTATCAAATCCAGACATTACTCCATGGCTGACAAGAAGTTTATTGAAACAGAAACCGAGCGTATGCTCCTAGAAGGGATTATAAGGCCCAGCAACTCACCATGGAGGGCTCAAGTATTAGTCACTTCGGGAGAGAATCACAAGAAGAGAATGGTTATAGACTATTCCCAAACTATAAATCAGTTCACAGAGCTTGACGCTTATCCCTTGCCACGAATAGATGAGATGGTGAATAATATTGCAAAGTATAAGGTGTTCAGCACACTGGATTTGAAGAGTGCATACTATCAAGTGGCTATAAGAGAGGAAGAAAAACCTTACACTGCCTTTGAAGCAGATGGGAAACTTTATGAATTCAATCGCATACCTTTTGGAGTGAAAAATGGAGTGGCTGCTTACCAAAGAGTGATTGATGAAATCCTTAAAAAGGAGGGAGTGAAGGGCACTTTTGCTTATGTGGATGATGTAACAGTGTGTGGTGAGACTGAAGAGGAACACGATAAAAACCTGACACGTTTTTTGGATGTGGCTAAGGATTATAACCTGACTCTCAATTATGACAAGTGTGACTTTAGAGTCCAAGCCATAAATCTTCTTGGGTACTTGATAAAGGAGGGAGCGATCAGACCCGACCCAGAGCGCCTTCAGCCACTGTTAAATCTTCCACTCCCTAAAGATACTGCTTCCCTACAGAAATCAATGGGGATGCTTCCACATTACTCCCAATGGATACCTAATTTTTCTGAAAAGATCCATCCTCTCTCACATGCTATTGGATTTCCTCTGTCTACTGATGCAGCACTAGCTTTTGAGAACTTAAAGAAAGACGTTGTGGATTTGGTGGTACAAGCTATTGACCCTACATCTCCTTTCACTGTGGAAACCGATGCTTCAGACCATGCCATAGCTGCTATACTAACTCAGAATGGTCGTCCTGTGGCATTCTTCTCTCGTACTCTTTCTAATAGCGAACAGAAACATTCTTCTGTAGAGAAAGAAGCATATGCCATAGTAGAAGCCCTTAGGAAGTGGAAACACTATCTTGTTGGACATCATTTTAAGCTTATTACAGATCAGCGCAATGTGAAGTTTATGTTCGACACTAAATCTGCTAGCAAAAGTAAAAATGACAAGATAACAAGATGGCGCATTGAACTCTCGTGCTATCACTATGATATTGTGTACCGCCCAGGTAAAGAAAATATACCTGCTGATGCACTCTCACGTGTGTGTGGTATTACTACTACAGATAAACTCAGGGAACTACATGAAAACCTTTGCCACCCTGAAGTGTCTCGAATGGTGCATTTTGTCCGTGGTCGGAATCTGCCTTACTCTATCGAAGATGTGAAGAGAATCACTGCCTCTTGTCAAGTATGTTCTGAGCTCAAACCTCAGTTCTACAAGTCGGACTCTAGCCAATTGATTAAGGCAACCCAGCCTTACAAAAGGCTGAACTTGGATTTTAAAGGCCCACTTCCATCACAATCAAGAAACAAATATATGCTAACTGTCATAGATGAATTCTCAAGGTTTCCATTTGCCTTCCCTTGCCCTGACGTGACTACCAGTACTGTTATCAGATGTTTGATACAGATGTTTGCTATGTTTGGTATGCCAGCATATATCCACTCTGACAGAGGTGCGCCTTTCATGTCAGGAGAGCTAAAGGATTTTCTATTGAAGAAAGGGGTAGCTACCAGTCGTACTACTCCCTACAACCCTAGGGGCAATCAGATTCCCTAAGCCTGATTAGCTGATCTTTAACTGACAGTTTGCTCCTGATAAGTTTGTGGAAGAGTTTTGGATTTTCCCCTGCCTTGTTCACAACATTGTTTTAAAAATTCCTCTGCTCCTCCTTCTTTATCTTGTAATAATTCCTTGCTCTCTTATACCTTTCGTAAGTTGGTTGGCTGACGTGCCTTGTGTATCTCTGCCATAGCAAGTCCCTAAGCTCTCTTGCCTTCTGACACCTTTTATTCAACCATGCCTCTCTCTTTTCATACTTTCCCTCTTTATTTGAAGCCAATTGTATCCATGCTCTGACTCCTTTATTGTAGATTTTACAGAACCTTTCATGACATTCATCTATATCTTGTATCTGTAGTTTGATTTCCCAACAGATATTTCCAAAGAATTTGTGTAGATTTATGTAGTTTCCAATATTGTATCTCCTCTTTGAAACAAGGTTTTTCCCAAACCCTTTTTTAATGTCTTCATTCACCACATTGTCAAACACAAGTACTACATGATCACTTTTACTGACTGGTGTATCATAACAGATATTTTCAATGTCCATGTTACTATGTGTCAAGATAAGATCAAGTACTGATGGTGTATCCACACCTCTGATCCTCATGTGTTCAGTGACATGCTGAAACAAGATATTTTATACATTCTAAGAACTTGTGTCTCTGTGACTCACTGTGTAGGAGACTCTGAACGTTGAGATGTGTTATGTGTAGACCCGTACATGGAAAACACAGCCAGTTTACCTCCTCGTCCTCACCTCCTGTCTCTGCTGACGACTGAGAATGGGTTATATTTTTGGTCTGCGTGTCTGTTTCCAGTACACGAGGGCTAGGGAGAGTGAACAAACAGCAGCTGGGACATGGGTATGGTGTATCAGCACCAGAAACTATCAGCTGGTCGTATTGATTGTTGGGAAGTCACAACACCTGATAAGAGTTCATGTGGCATACTTATCGCAGGATAGGGCCTTACTGTTGCTCCTAATTCCCAGCTCGCAGCATGTACACAGGTATTTGGACTGCCACTTCATAGAAAATGGTGAATATCACCAGCCAGCAGTAGATTTAAAAATGGCAAGCATCCTTAGCAGTAAACACTATGACCATGAGTACTTCCGAGTTGGATTCTATGGCGTTGGACTTCCATTGTTTGTCAGGGTAGGTTTTAGAAGTATGCAGTAACAGTACTGTAGGAGATAAGCATGTTTATTGATATTGCAGGTAGCATTTATTTAACCTGTAAGCAGTAAACAAAAGCATTATAAACAGGACCTTCATTTTAAGCAATGGTTGTTCTTGTCTGTTATGATACAGTTTTTCTGAATTAGTCAAATAGTGTGACAAAGTAGACTGGGAAAGAATAGAGAGGTTGCCATACATTATAGTTAGAATTAAATTAGTCTAATAGTGTGACAAGGTAGACTGTGAAGGAATAGAGAGGTTGTCATACATTATAGTTAGAATTATATTTTATGAGTGTATCCATACCTATTCCACACTCCTGACCTTTGATTGTGCTGTACCAATATCCATGTCTCTTTTTTCATTGTCCCTAAGTAATTCTTTAACCCTTTAACTGCATTCAGCGACGTTATTCACTGGCAATTTTTTATCCTTAACCGCGTTTGGGGACTGTAGTCCACGGACGTAAAAAATTTTCCCTTAACCACGAAAGGGGATCGCAGGCTCTCAGATTTGAACAGATTGCTTGTTCCAGAAGCTGCTGTCATCTGGTGGCAGGAAAAGCAATCAACAATGGCAGCAGAAACGGGGAGAGGCGTTCTGCTGGTGGCTTTGCTTTGCTGTTTTCTCACAGTTCACCAATTTTATTACACAAATAAGGTAAGTTTTTTTATTCTGTTACTTCACCATAGGCATTGTGAGTATGCTTAGAGTACAAATAAAAAAAAAGGCATATATTGAATTTTATTTTATATATTTTTGCTTGGTACACTCTGTTTGCCATTGGTTGTAAACTCTGTGTAATGTGACCTGTGTAATGTGACCTGCATTTTATTGTCAGATATGGATTTCTCTTGGTCTTTTCATACTAGAAAAGTAATAGAAAAATTCCTATTAGCACTTTCATTTTTTAGTGACAATGCACATCTAGGGGAATATCACTGAAATCGTACGGCATGGTTAAAGGGTTAAAGTACTCTCTCCACCTCTTACAATTTTCTTCCTGTCACAAACTTCTCTCAGGCTTCAATTTTCAACAGAGACCTCTGTTCTGCATTGATTTACTTTCTTTTGAAATAATTTTTATTTCAAAGGAATACAAAGGAATGCAAACAGCAACAGACCACTGGGTCCTTTCGAGGCTGCTTGTGAAAGCGGAAGAGATCAGAAACAGAGTTTAGAGTGGTAGAAATAGAAAAACAAACATGACATAATGAGAAATAACTACGGAGGCGCAAATAATGTCAAACGCGGTCGTGAAGCAAAGTGTTTATCAAGTCTATTCTTAAACGTAACTATGGTGTTACTTTCAATTACTTTTATTGGTAAATCATTCCATA
>JAVBXB011918742.1:0-10543 GCA_034781655.1 Eupsittula astec
AGTTGAATGGAGGTGAATAGAGTTGAATAGAGTTGAACAGAGTTGAATGGAATTGAATAGAGTTGAATGGAGTTGAATAGATTTGAATAAAGTTGAATAGAGTTTAATGGTGTTGAATAGAGTTAAAAAGAGTTGAACAGAGTTGAATAGATTTGAACAGAGTTGAATAGAGTTGAATTGAGTTGAATGGAGTTGAATTGAGTCGAACAGAGTTGAAGAGATTTGAATAGAGTTGAACAGATTTGAACAGAGTTGAATGGAGTTGAATAGAGTTGAACAGAGTTGAATACAGTTGAAAAGAGTTGAATGGAGTTGAATAGAGTTGAATAGAGTTGAATAGAGTTGAACACAGTTAAATACAGTTGAAATGAGTATTTAGAGTTGAATAGAGTAAAAGAGTGTTGAAGAGTGTTGAATGGAGCTGAAGAGAGTTCAATAGAGTTGAAGAGAGTTGAAAGGAGTTGAATAGAGTTGAATAGAGTTGGACAGGGTGTAATAGAGTTGAATAGAGTTGAATGGTGTTGAACAGAGTCGAACAGAGTTGAAGAGATTTGAATAGAGTTGAACAGAGTTGAATATAGTTAAATGGAGTTGAATAGAGTTGAATAGAGATAAATAGAGTTGAATAGAGTTGAACAGAGTTGAATACAGTTGAAAAGAGTTGAATAGAGTTGAATGAATTTGAATAGAGCTGAACACAGGTAAATACAGTTGAATGGAGTTAATTAGAGTTGAATAGATTTGAAGAGAGTTGAAAGGAGTTGAATGGAGTTGAATAGAGTTGAATAGTGTTGGAGAGAGTTGAATGGAGTTGAATAGAGTTGAATAGAAATGAACAGAGTTGAATAGAGTTGAATAGAGTTGGACAGGGTGTAATATAGTTGAATAGAATTCAATGGATTTGAACAGAGTTGAATAGAGTTGAATATATTTGAACAGAGTTCAATGGAGTTGAATAGAGTTGAATAGAGTTGAATGGAGTTCAATAGAGTTGAATACAGATGAACAGAGTTGAATAGAGTTGAGAAGTGTTGAATAGAGTTGAATGGAGTTGAATAGATTCGAACAGAAATCAATGGATTGTTATAGAGTTGATCAGATTTCAATAGAGTTGAAAATAGTTAAATGGAGTTAAACAGAGTTGAACAGAGTTGAATGGAGTTGAATAGAGTTGAACATAGTTGAAAAGAGTTGAATAGGGTTGATTAGAGTTGAATAGAGTAGGAAAGATTTCAATAGAGTTGAACAGAGATGAATGGAGCAGAATAGAGTTAAATAGAGTTGAATAGAGTTGAAAGGAGTAGAACAGAGTTGAATGGAGCTGAATAGAGTTGAACAGAGTTAAATAGAGTTGAATAGATTTGAATGGAGTTTACAGAATTGAACAGAGTTGAGTAGACTTAAATAGAGCTGAACAGGGTTGAATCGAGTTGAATAGAGTTGAGCAGAGTTGAATAGGATTGAATGGAGTTGAATAGAGTTGAATAGAGTTGAATGGAGTTGAATAGAGTTGAATAGAGTTGAATAGAGTTGAATGGAGTTGAATGGAGTTGAATAGAGTTGAATAGAGTTCAACAGAGTTGAATGGAGTTGAATACAGTTGAATGGAGTTGAACAGAGTTCAATGGAGTTGAATAGAGTTGGACAGAGTTGAATAGAGCTGAATAGAGTCGAGTGGAGTTGAACAGTGTTGAAATGAGTTGAATAGATTTGAATAGAGTTCAACAGTGTTGTTTAGACTTGAATGGAGTTGAAGAGAGTTGAACAGAGTTGAATAGCGTTGAATGGAGTTGAATTGAGTTGAACAGAGTTGAATAGAGTTGAATAGAGTTAAATGGAGTTGAATAGAGTTGAATAGATTGGAATGGATTTGAAAGGAGTTGAACATATTTGAATAGAGTTGAATGAAGGTGTATAGAGCTGAATAGAGTTGAACAGAGTTGAAAAAAGTTGAATAGATTTGAATAGAGTTGAATGGAGTTAAATATAGATGAACAGAGATGAATAGAATTAAATGGAGCTGAACAGGGATGAAT
Source organism: Eupsittula astec (assembly GCA_034781655.1). Classification (NCBI taxonomy): domain Eukaryota; kingdom Metazoa; phylum Chordata; class Aves; order Psittaciformes; family Psittacidae; genus Eupsittula; species Eupsittula astec. The sequence continues at coordinate 2,037 of JAVBXB011918742.1, forward strand.
AGAGTTGAAAGGAGTTGAACAGTGTTGAACAGAGATGAATAGGGTTGAATGGAGTTGAATAGAGTTGAACAGAGTTGAATAGAGATGAATGGAGTTGAATGGAGTTGAATAGAGTTGAATAAAGATTAATAGAGTTGTCTGGAGTTGAACAGAGTTGAATTGAGTTGAATGAAGGTGAATAAAGTTGAATACAGTTGAATGGAGTTGAATAGAGTTAAATTGAGTTAAATGGAGTTGAAAAGAGTTGAATAGAGTTCAACAGCGTTGAATAGAGTTGAATGGATTTGAACAGAGTTGAACGGAGCTCAATGGATTTGAATAGAGTTGGACAGAGTTGAATAGAGTTGAATAGAGTTGAAAAGAGTTGAAATGAGTTGAATAGATTTGAATAGAGTACAACAGGGTTGAATAGAGTTGAATGGGGTTGAACAGATATGAACAGAGTTGAATAGGGTTGAATGGAGTTAAATTCAGTTGAAGAGAGTTCAATAGGGTTAAAAGGAATTGAATAGAGTTGAACAGAGTTGAATAGAGTTGAATCGAGTTAAATGGAGGTGAATAAAGATGAATAGAGTTGCATGGAGTTGAACAGAGGTGAATAGAGTTGAATGAAGGTGAATAAAGCTTAATGGAGTTGAATTGAGTTGAATACAGTTGAAGCGAGTTGAATAGAATTGAATAGAGCTGAACAGGGATGAATAGAGTTGTATGGAGTTGAACAGAGTTGAACAGAGATGAATAGGGTTGAATGTACTTGAATAGAGTTGAACAGAGTTCAATAGAGTTGAATATAGTTGAATGGAGTTGAATAGAGTTGAATAGAATTGAACAGAGTTGGGTAGAGTTAAATGGAGTTGAATTGAGTTGAATAGAGTTCATCAGAGTTGAATTGAGCTGAATACAGTTGGATGGAGTTGAATAGAGATGAATAGAGATGAATAGAGTTGAATAGAGTTAAACATCGTTGAATACAGTTGAATAGAGTTGAATGGAAGTTGAATGGAGTTGAAGAGAGTTGAATAGATATGAACAGAGATGAAAAGAGTTGAATAGAGTTGAACAGAATTGAAAACAGTTGAATGGAGATGAATAGAGTTGAATAGAGTTCAGTAGAATTGAACAGAGTTGAATAGAGTAGAATGGAGTTGAATAGAGTTGAACAGAGTTGAATAGACTTGAATAGAGCTGAACAGGGTTGAATAGAGTTGAATGGAGTTGAACAGAGTTGAACAGAGTTGAATAGGGTTTAATGGTGTTGAATAGAGTTGAACAGAGTTGAAGATAGTTGAACAGAGTGGAAAGGAGTTGAATAGAGTTGAATAGAGATAAATAGAGTTGAATGGAGAGGAACAGAGTTGAATAGAGTTGATTGAAGGAGAGTGAAGTTGAGTAGATTTGAACAGAGTTGAATGGAGTTGAATAGAGTTGAATTGAGTTAAATGGAGTTGAACAGAGTTGAATAGAGTTGAATGGAGGTGAATAGGGATGAATAGAGTTCAACAGAGTTGCATAGAGTTGAATAGAGTTGAATGGAGTTGAATATAGTTGAAAAGAGATGAATAGAGTTCAATAGAGTTGATTGGTGTTGAATAGAGTTGAATTGAGTTGAACAGAGTTGAACAGAGTTGAATAGAGTTGAATGGAGATGAATAGAGTTGAATAGAGTTGAATAGAGTTGAATTGAATTAAATGGAGTTGAACACAGTTGAATAGAGTTGAAAGGAGGTGAATAGAGTTGAATAGAGTTAAATGGAGTTGAACAGAGTTGAACAGAGCTCAATGGAGTTGAATAGAGTTGGACAGAGTTGAATAGCGTTCAATGGAGTTGAATAGAGTTGAAATGAGTTGAATAGATTTGAAAAGAGTAGAACAGGGTTGAATAGAGTTGTATGAAGTTGAACAGAGTTGAATATAGTTGAATAGGGTTGAATGGAGAAGAATTGCGTTGAACAGAGTTGAATAGGGTTGAAAGGAGTTGAATAGAGTTCAACAGAGTTGAATAAAGTTGAATGGAGTTGAATACAGTTGAATAAAGATGATTAGAGTTGAATGGAGTTGAATAGAGTTGAATAGAGTTGAATGAAGGTGAATAAATTTGAATAGAGTAGAACAGAGTTGAATGGAGTTGAATAGAGTTGAATTGAGTTGAATGGAGTTGAATAGAGTTGAACAGAATTGAATAGACTTGAATAGAGCTGAAAAGGGATTATTAGAGTTAAATGGAGTTGAAGAGAGTTGAAAAGAGTTGAATAGGGTTGAATGGAGTTGAATAGAGTTGAACATAATTGAATAGAGTTGAATGGAGTTGAATAGAGTTGAATGGAGTTCAACAGAGTTGAATAGAGATGAATGAAGGTAATTAAAGTTGAATAGAGTAGAACAGAGTTGAATGGAGTTGAACAGAGATGAATTGAGTTGAATAGAGTTCAATAGAGCTGAAGAGAGTTGAATAGACTTGAATAGAGCTAAAAAGAGATTAATAGATTTGAATGGAGTTGAACAGAGTTGAACAGAATTGAATAGGGTTGAATGGAGTTGAATAGAGTTGAACATAGTTGAATAGAGTTGAATACATATGAATGGAGTTGAATAGATTTGAATAAAGATGAATAGAGTTGAATGGAGTTGAACAGATTTGAATAGAGTTCAATGAAGATGAATAAAGTTGAATATAGTTGAAGAGAGTTGATTAGAGTTGAATAGAGTCGAATGGAGTTGAACAGAGATGAAATGAGTTGAATAGATTTGAATAGAGTTGAATAGGGTTGAATAGAGTTGAATGGAGTTGAACAGAGTTGAACAAAGTTGAATAGAGTTGAATGGAGTTGAATGGAGTTGAATTGAGTTGAACCGAGTTGAATAGAGTTGAATAGAATTGAATGGAGTTGAACAGAGTCAAATAGAGTTGAATAGAGTTGAATGGACTTGATTAGAGTTGAAGGGAGTTGAATAGAGTTGAATTGAGGTGAACAGAGTTGAATAGAGTTGAACAGAGTTGAAAAGAGTTGAATGGAATTGAATAGAGTTTAATAGATATAAATAGAGTTGAATGGAGTTCAACAAAGTTGAACAGTGTTGAATAAACTTGAGTAGAGTTGAACAGGGTTGAATAGAGTAAAAGGGAGTTGAATAGAGTTGAATAGAATTGAATAGAGTTGAATGGAGTTGAATAGAGTTGAATAGAGTTCAACAGAGATGAATAGAGTTCAATACAGTTGAATGGAGTTGAACAGAGTTGAACAGAGCTCAATGGAGTTGAATAGAGTTGGAAATAGTTGAATAGAGTTCAACAGAGTCGAATGGAGTTGAACTGAGTTGAAATGAGTTGAATAAATTTGAATAGAATTGAACAGGGTTGAATAGTGTTGAATGGAGTTGAACAGAGTTGAACAGAGTTGAATATGGTTGAATGGAGTTGAATTGAGTTGAACAGAGTTGAATAGATTTGAATGGAGTTGAATAGAGTTGAATAGAGTGGAATAGAGTGGAATGGAGTTCATTGGAGTTGAACAGAGTTGAATAGAGTTGAATGGAGGTGAATAGAGCTGAATAGAGTTGAACAAAGATGAATGGAGTTGAATAGAGTTGAATGGAGTTGAATAGAGTTTAATAGAGTTGAACAGAGTTGAACAGAGTTGAATAGAGTTGAATAGAGTTGAATGGAGTTGAATATAGATGAACAGAGTTGAATTGACTTGAATAGAGCTGAACAGGGATGAATAGAGTTTAATAGAGTTGAAGAGATTTCAACAGAGTTGAATAGGGTTGAATTGAGTTGAATAGAGATGAATAGAGTTGAATGAAATTGAATAGAGTTGAATAAAGATGAATAGAGTTAAATGGAGTTGAACAGAGTTCAATAGAGTTGAGTGAAGGTGAATAAAGTTGAATAGAGTTGAACAGAGTTGAATGGAGTTGAATAGAGTTAAATTGATTTAATTGGAGTTGAATAGAGTTGAATAGAGTTGAATGGAGTTGAACAGAGTTGAACGGAGCTCAGTGGAGTTGAATAGTGTTGGACAGAGTTGAATAGAGTTGAACAGAATTGAAATGAGTTGAATAGATTAGAATAGATTTCAATAGGGTTGAATAGAGTTGAATGGAGTTGAACAGAGTTGAACAGAGTTGAATACGGTTGAAAGGAGTTGAATAGAGTTGAACAGAGTTGAATAGAGTTGAATCGACTTGAATGGAGTTGAATAGAATTGAATAAAGATAAATAGAGTTGAATGGAGTTGAGCAGAGTTTAATGGAGTTGAATAGAGTTGAATGGAGTTGAATAGAGTTAAAGAGAGTTGAATAGATTTGAAAAGAGATGAATAGAGTTGAAAAGAGTTGAACAGAATTGAATAGAGTTGAATGGAGTAGATCAGAGTTGAATAGAGTTGAATATAGTTGAATAGAGTTGAATAGAGTAGAATAGGGTTGAATAAAGTTGAATGTAGTTCATTGGAGTTGAATAGAGTTGAACAGAGTTCAGTGGAGTTAAAGAGAGTTGAATAGAGATGAACAGAGTTTAACACAGTTGAATAGAGTTGAATGGTGTTGAATAGAGTTGAATAGAGTTGAACAGATTTGAATACAGTTGAATAGAGTTGAATGGAGTTGAACAGAGTTAAATGGAGTTGAATAGAGTTGATCAGAGTTAAATGGAGTTGAATAGAGTTGAATAGAGATGAATAGAGTTGAATGGAGTTTAATGGAGTTGAACAGAGTTGAACAGTGTTAAATAGAGTTGAACAGAGTTGAATAGAGCTGAATGGAGTTGAAAAGAGTTGAATAGAGATGAACAGAGTTGAATCGATTTCAATGGAGTCGAATAGAGTAAAACAGAATTCAATGGAGTTGAATAGAGTTGATCAGAGTTCAGTAAAGTTTAACATAGTTGAATGGAGTTGGACAGAGTTGAACAGAGTTGAATGGCGTTGAATAGAGTTGAACAGAGTTGAACAAAGTTGAACAAAGTTAAAATTATTTGAATAGAGTTGAATAGAGTTGACTGGAATTGAATGGAGTTGAAATGAGTTGAATAGAGTATAATAGAGTTGAACAGGGTTGAATAGAGTTGAATGGAGATGTTCAGAGTTGAACTGAGTTGAATAGGGTTGAATTGAGTTCAACTGAGAAGAACAGAGCTGAATTGGGTTGAAAGAAGTTGAGTACAGTTAAACAGAGTTGAATAGAGTTGAATAGAGTTGAATGGAGTTGAACAGAGTTGAATAGAGTTGAATGAAGGTGAATAAAGTTGAAGAGAGTTGAACAGAGTTGAATGGAGTTGAATAGAGTTGAATTGAGTTGAATGGAGTTGAATAGAGTTGAACAGAGTTGAATAGACTTGAATAGAGCTGAACAGGGATGAATAGAGTTGAATGGAGTTGAACAGAGTTGAACAGAGTTGAATAGGGTTCAATAGAGTTGAATAGAGTTGAACAGAAATGAATAGAGTTGAATGGAGTTGAATAGAGTTGAATAGAGTTAAATAGAATTGAACAGAGTTGAATGTAGTTGAATGGAATTGATTAGAGTTGAACAGAGTTGAATAGACTTGAATAGACCTGAACAGGGATGAATAGAGTTGAATGGAGTTGAACAGAGTTGAACAGAGTTGAATACGGATGAATGGAGATGAATAGAGTTGAACAAAGTTGAATAGAGTTGAATAGAGTTGAATGGTGTTGAATAGAGAAGAATAAAGATAAATTGAGTTGAATGGACTTGACATGAGTTGAATAGAGTTGAATGAAGGTGAATAAAGTTGAATAGAGTTGAACAGAGTTGAATGGAGTTTAATAGAGTTGAATTGAGTTGAATGGAGTTGAATAGAGTTGAATAGAGTTGAACAGAGTTGAATAGGGTTGAATGGAGTTGAATTGAGTTGAACCGAGTTGAATAGAGTTGAATAGAGTTGAATGCAGTTGCATAGACTTGAATAGAGTTGAATAGAGTTGAATTGAGTTAATTAGAGTTGAATGGAGGTGAACAGAGTTGAATAGAGTTGAACAGAGTTGAACAGAGTTGAATAGAATTAAATAGAGTTTAATAGAGATAAATAGAGGTAAATGGAGTTGAAGAGACTTGAAGAGAGTTGAATAGACTTGAATGGAGTTGAACAGGTTTGAATAGAGTTGAATGGAGTTGAATGGAGTTGAATATAGTTAAATAGAGTTGAATAGAGTTAAATGGAGATGAATGGAGTTGAATAGAGTTGAATAGAGTTCAACAGAGTTGAATAGAGTTGAATAGAGTTGAATAAAGTTGAATGGAGTTGAATAGAGTTGAATAGAGTTGAATAGAGTTTAATGGAGTTGAACAGAGTTGAATAGAGTTGAATGGAGGTGAGTAGAGTTCAATAGAGTTAATCACAGTTAAATTGAGTTGAATAGAGTTGAATGGAGTTGAATAGAGTTGAAAAGAGTTGAATAGATTTGTATAAAGTTGAATAGAATTGAATGGAGTTGAATATAGTTGAACAGATTTGAATAGAGTTGAATAGAGTTGAATGGTGTTCAATAGAGTTAAAAAGAGTTGAACAGAGTTGACTAGAGTTGAACAGAGTTCAATAGAGTTGAATGGAGTTGAATGGAGTTGAATAGAGTTGAACATATTTGAAGAGAGTTGAATAGAGTTGAACATAGTTGAATAGAGTTGATTGGAGTTGAATAGAGTTGAAAAGAGATGAATAGAGTTGAATAGAGTTGAACAGAGTTGAATACAGTTGAAAAGAATTGAATGGAGTTGAATAGAGTTGAATAGAGATGATCATAGTTGAATGAAGTTGAATAGAGTTGAAGAGAGTTGAATAGAGTTGAACAGAGTTCAATAGAGATGAACATAGTTGAATGGATTTGAATAGAGTTCAAGAGAAATGAACAGAGTTAAATACAGATGAACAGAGTTGAATAGAGTTGAATGGAGTGTAATTGAGTTGAATAGAGTTCAACAGAGTTGAATGGAGTTGAATAGAGTTGAATAGAGTTGAATAGAGTTGAACAGAGTTGAATACAGTTGAATAGAGTTGAATGGTGTTGAATAGAGATGAAGAGAGTTGAATAGAGTTGAACAGAGATGAATATAGTTGATTAGAGTTGAACAAATTTGAATAGATTTGAATGAAGTAGAACAAAGTTGAATAGAGTTGAATAGAGTTGTATAGAGATGAATAGAATTAAATAGAATTGAACAGAGTTGAATGCAGTTGAAAAAGTTGAATGGAGTTTAATAGAGTTGAATATAGCTGAACACAGTTAAATACAGTTGAATGGAGTTGATTAGAGTTGAATAGAGTTGAAGAGAGTTGAAGAGAGTTGAATGGAGTTGAATAGAGTTGAATTCAGTTGAACAGAGTTGAATAGAGTTGAATAAAGTTGAATAGAGATGAATAGACTTTAAGAGAGTTGAATAGAGTTGAACAGAGTTGAATAGAATTGAATAGAGTTGAATGGAGTTGAACAGAGTTGAAAAGAGTTCATTAGAGTTGAATAGAGTTGAAAAGAGTTGAATAGAGTTGAAAAGAGTTGAATAGAGTTGAATAGAGTTGAATGGAGTTGGAAAGAGTTGAAAAGAGTTGAATAGAGTTGAATAGAGTTGAATGGAATTGAATAGAATTGAAGAGAGTTGAATAGAGTTGAACAGAGATGAATAGAGTTGAATAGAGTTGAACAAAATTGAATAGAGTTGAATGGAGTAGAACAGATTTGAATAGAGTTGAATAGAGTTGAATAGAGTTAAACAGAGTTGAATAGAGTTCAATGGAGGTGAATAGAGTTGAATAGATTTGAACAGAGTTGAATAGAGTTGAATACAGTTGAATGGATTTGAATAGAGTTGAACAGAGATGAATAGAGTTGAATAGAGTTGAATGGTGTTGTATAGAGTTAAAAAGAGTTGAACAGAGTTGAATAGAGTTGAACAGAGTTGAATAGAGTTCAATGGAATTGAATGGAGTTGAATAGAGTTGAACAGAGTTGAAGAGATTTGAATAAAGTTGAACAGAGATGAATAGAGTTGAATGGAGTTGGATAGAGTTGAATAGAGATGAATAAAGTTGAATAGAGTTGAACAGAGTTGAATGCAGTTGAAAAGAGTTTAATGGAGTTGAATAGAGTTGAATAGAGTTCAATGTAGTTGAACACATTTAAATACAGTTGAATGGAGTTGAATGGAGTTGAATGGAGTTGAATGGAGTTGAATAAAGTTGAATAGAGTTGAATAGAGTTGAATAGAGTTAAATGGAGTTGAATAGAGTTGAATAGAGTTCAACAGAGTTGAATAGCGTTGAAGAGAGTTGAATGGAGTTGAACTGAGTTGAACAGAGATGAATAGAGTTAAACTGAGTTGAATGGAGTTGAATAGAGTTGAACAGAGTTGAATAGATTTGAATAGAGTTGAATGGAGATGAATGGAGTTGAATAGAGATCAAAGAGTTGAATAGAGTTGAAAATAGTTGAATGGATTTGAACAGAGCTGAACAGAGCTCAATGGAGTTAAATAGAGTTGGACAGAGTTCA
>JAVBXB011924717.1:0-10506 GCA_034781655.1 Eupsittula astec
GCTCACATGGCAAGGAAGCATTCTTTCTTCCCTCCTGGGAATGAGGAAGGCTTTGGGGAAGCAAGGCCCTTCAGGACTATTTGGCCTGTGTGACTTTCCGCAGGGTAGAAAGATGCTAAAATTTTGGGGGAGGCTGTCACGGGTTCTCAGGGTTCTGTCACAGCTGGCTTTCCCTAATGCATGACCACTGTGCGTGAAAGCCCTCTGAGTTAGTCTGGCTCTTCCTGCGCACCTCCCTGCCCTTGCAAAAGGTGCCTTGCCAATAGAGCTTTAGGTGTTTCCTCAGAAAACGCACGCTACTACAGACTTCCCGCTTAATGCTTATGCACATAGACTGGCCTCTTGACCCTTTTGGGGAATAGAGTACGGAACGTGGGGCAGAGAGTGCCCTTAAAGCTTTAAGGTTGTTGTTGCTTAAGGTTTTCCACAGCAACATCGGCAGCTTCCACTAAAACCAGGTGGTGACTTCTCTGACGCTCCACAGGTTGTGAGCAAGGTTTCTGCATGCTGTGTACGATGGAAACACACGTTAACCAGGTCCTGTTCAGCTCTGAGAAGGCCATCGAGCCTCTGGCTGTCCTCAATGACCTTAGGCGTAAGTCTTTTCACACGGCCTTCTCTGGAGAAAGGCCTAAAGTTTGAGAGGGCTAGTGCATGGGTGCAATGGGTTTGGAGAGTTCCTTTTTTTCTCTCTTTTTTTTTTTTTTCTTTTATTTCAAGGAAAGGGAGGTTTTAGCAAACCACATCTTCTGCTATCCCATTCTATGAGATAAGCCTTGTGTAACTCTTTGTATTCACTAGGAAGAGGTGAGCGTTTCTGCTGTGGCAGACAGGAAGATGCTCATGAATTCTTACGTTACACCGTGGCTGCTATGCACGTGGATTATTTGAACGGATGCACTGAGTAAGCAGAAACAACTTATCCTTTAAGTGTTCTCTAGGACTTCAGAGCCCTTCATTTCCTCCCCTACGTGACAACCTTTGCCCAGGGTTTTCACAGAAAAGAAAAGCTCTTTGAGCAAGGAGCAAAGTCTCTGCCTGGGCTCTTGGGAGTGACGATGCTAAACCTTTGTTTCCAGCTTGGACACCTTGTTGCAAGGCACCACGGTCGTTCATGAAATATTTGGAGGATTCCTAACATCCAGAGGTACTTTTAACAACTCTTTGTGCCCTCACAACTGTGCCTTTGCGCCTCTTTCTCGCAAAGAGCTTCCCTCAAGTACTGGCTCTCAGTGATGAAGACGGACAAAGTGAGTCTCCTTTTCCCGTTTTGTAAAGTGCCTCTGTTTGCATTCCAGTAACGTGCTTGAGCTGCCAAGCCGTTTCGGAGTCCTCTGAGGCGTTCCTCGACATCGCTTTGGAGATAAAGGTAAGAGGTTTGGGAATTCTGGCTGTTGAGGCCTTTGAAGGCTCAGAGATTTGGAGCTTGGCTCTCCCCTTTCACGGCTTTCTCACCTCGTCAGACCTCACTTAGGAATGTGTGAGGGTCACAGCAAAAATGTGGGGTGGTGGCTGGGTGAGGGCTCTGCACACATGCTCATCCTACAGCACTTCCTCAGGACTACCTCTATCCACTTCCAATTTCTATACCATGGCCTTATTAGTAGTTTGCTTTTTTTGTTGTTGTTTTTCTTTTGTCCTTTCTTACTCCTGCTAAGGCATAGCACAGCTAACTTGATGGTGTGCTGCCACAGACAGGGAGCTCTTTGTAGCCAAGTACTTCAACACAACCTTTCAAACAAGGCTTTCTAGACTGCCAAGGCTTTTCATACTTTGAAGCGTGCTCAAGTGCTCAGCACACTCTCCTTCAGCTCCCTTCTCCCCAGTGTTCACTGCTTCACAGGAGCATTCCCAGGTGTGAACGAGGCAGCCCCTGCAGCAAGAGGGCAGTCATGGGTTGGGATGCAGTTTCCAGGAACTGAGCGTGCTACTTTCTTCCTCATGCAGGCGGCCTCCTCCGTGCCCAGCGCTCTACAAGAATTTGTGAGAGCTGAGCTGCTGGAAGGGGAAAATTGCTACAAATGCAGCAAGTAAGATGCTTCCTAATGCCATCCAAATCAGAGGTTCATCCTGGATGGACCTGTTGCCTGTCTCGAAGCACAAGGACTCCTTTGATTTCATGCACAAACAGGGGAATGAGAGGCAGCCTTTGGTTGTGCAGCTCATAGCCTGAAGTCACCCAAAGCTTGAAAAGCATCCACTGGCTTCTCAAAGTGGAAGCTTTCTCATTCTCTCCCACTAGCTGGCAATCTTGGACAAGAAGCGCAGACACTAGTCTGTGGGAGTATTTTCTTCCTCATGCTGCCTTCGCTGGGGTGCTCGCCCTTGCTAACTGGGAAGTTGTGCAGCAAACTACTGCTACGGGCAGGAGTTAAAAGCTGCCTCCTCTGGGCAGCAGTGAGCTCAAGCAGGAAAGAGCTGGGCACGAGCATTTGGGCTGGGAGGCCACCAGAGCTTCTGGAAGGTGCTAGAGCTCCCACATGAAGGGGCCAGAGGAGACAAGCGCGCAAGCTCTGCTGCCTCACTAGCAAACACCCTGTGCAGGTCCTCACTGGTGAAAACTGCAGCTAGCCGTTCTCTCAGTGCATTGAATCAATTGCCTGTGCTTGCTTTGAAGGTGCGAAAAGGTGGGCGCTGCATCCAAGAGGCTTACAATACATCACTCGCCCAGCGTCCTCACCATAGCCTTGAAAAGATTTGGCAATTTCACTGGCGAAAAGATCAGCAAGGTATGTATGCAGCTGTAATGCCACCTCGGGCAGGGAGATTTCCCATAGCAGAAGACTCCTTCAAAAGTTCTTAATGTCTGCCAGCTGCAACTGTAGCCCTGGAGGATGCCTAGGAAAAAAGCAGCGAGACAAGGAGGTCTTGCTCTTTCTCTTCCAGTAACAGCAAAGTTCCCGTGCAGTGAGAAACACATGCTCTGTTTCCTAAGGAGCTGATTTTGCATGGAGCCCTTCTCTGCAACTGAAAGCATTAAATGCATTAAATGCTTTCAGTCTTGGGGAAGACCGCTCTCTGAGGAAGCAGAGGAAGTGTCTATCACAAAGTGTCCAGCCCATGTTCTTAGAAGTGTTTTCCTACGCCTCTTTCATAACGGGTTCCCAAAGGGGCTTTGAATCTTCTTGCTCTCTCTTCAGAACGTGGACTACCCAGAATATTTGGACCTGCGACCGTACATGTCTGAGTCCACTGCCGAACCAGTCCTCTACGCCTTATATGCGGTCCTGGTGCATAGAGGGCTGAGCGGTCGTGCAGGGCACTATGTCTGCTTCACCAAGGTAAGCGTCAGCTTCCTTTCTGGCACGCCAAAGTCTGTGCTGGTGAAAAGAAGCTTGCTCCAGCCTCTTCCTGGCAAGCACCGCTTTTAAGGGCAAAGCAGTCGTTACGGGGCTCCTGGTGACGAGTCTTGGCGTATTCTTCTTCTCCTAGTGTTCTCTTGGGGTTTTCCCAAAGAAAACATGCGGTTGCTCTAAAGGCACCTCTGCCTTTCTTTGCAGGCCAGTAACGGACTGTGGTATGAGATGAACGATGACTCGGTAGTCGCCTGTGACATCAAAACGGTCCTCAGTCAGCAGGCGTATTTACTTTTTTATATCAGGTAAGAGCAAGTGTATTGCAGTGGCTGCAGGGGACATTTGCTTTTGGCGCTACTCAAACGTCTCTTCTTCTTCTCCTCCTTCTCCATGTCTTTCTTTCTGCCCTGGTGGGAAGGGGCTATTGGTAGGTTTCAAGTGTGTCCACTCTGCAATTCCCCAGGCCATGTATTGTCTTTCATTGCTCGCCCATCACCTGCCGTGCTGGCGTCACTTGTTACGGATGTGCTCTCCGTAGCGGCGAGTGCTCAACTGAGGGGAAAGTGAGGCCAGAGGTGGTGTAAGCAGGAGTTCTTGCTCTGAAAGGGACAGCCGTGGGAGGAGGACCACTATCTAGTCTTCACTTTGCAGTGCTGCCTCCCTTTTCAGCATGCCATGGCAGCTGCTCCTAGAAAATGGGAGGATGGGATTTGGCCCAGGAGCAGGCTGACAGAAGGGGCCTCAAGTGAGGTGACTGTTTTTTCCCAAGGTGCTGTGATGAGACACCTGCAGAACGCCTTTCTTCTGCAGCCGTGCCATCTTCTGGCCCTTCACTCCTTGGTCCGCAGGGGGCTAATAAGGAGCAGGCTGCAGTTCCGGCACCACAGCATCCACCTCGTATGATGAAGGTATTTGTGAGGGGAAGAGAGGGAAGGACTGAGGCAACAAATCGATTGTGGCATTTTCCTTCCTCTTCCTTGTTTTCTTTTCAATTTTGGGTTTTTTGGTTTGCTTTTTGTTCTTTGTTTTGTGGAGGGGTTGGGATAGGGAGGTCGTAGCTTGTGCATTCCGTTTTCCCTGCCACAGTGCAGAGAATGGCCTCCTGCTGCAGCCCAAATCCCTCAACCAGTGGCTAAGGCTAAAGTGAGTGCAGCCCTGCTGCTTGCGCACTCGCAGCGCAGCTTCCTGAGGCCTTGCGAGGCATTGCAAGTGAGGCCTAGTCATGCTCAAGGCATGAAAACCAAAACCAAAAAGCAGAATTTTGCTTGGTTTACTTTTAGTTCTACGTCATTGGCTGAGACAGCAAAACCCGCATGTCTTGTTCCTGAGCACTGGAGGGGGCAGGGGTTGTGTCTGGGGCTTTTCCAAGCTGTGTCTTTGCATAGAGCCATCTTAGAATGTCTTCTTTTGTAATGCAGAGCTCAAGGCATTTAAAGAGAAAGAGAGCCCTGCAAGAGGACCCAAACAATGCTGGTGTCCACGAGAGGGCTGCTCATTCTGCCAAGAGGAGGTGCTCTCGCAACCTGCAAAGAAGCAAGCAAAACTGCCCTCAGCAGCACTCCGGCAATGGGAACAGCAGCACATCTTGCCGGAGTGACAGAAACTGCCCAGAGAAGGGCAGAAGCTCTGGGAAACGTCCTCGCTGCCCATCCCCAAGCAGAGGACAAACAGAGCAAGGCAGGTCACACGTGCATGCTTCCAAAAGCAGCTGGCACCACCTGCCATCAGTGTCCAGAGGGCAACACTTCAGCAGCGCCCAAGCAGGTTCGCGCTGCTCTTCAGTACTACGGGAGCAGCACCCTGGAAAAGGCTCTCATCAAAGACAAGCACCTTCGGCAGCGTCCCTTCCTTCTGGTGTGGAGGGCTCCTCCCAGAAGACTCAAGAGCAGAGAAGCAGAAAAAGAAGACATCCCCATGCAGAAGGGGAAGCTGAGGATGAAATCGAAAGGAAACGGAGAAAGGGCGAGAAAGGACATTTCATCGCTTTGTACCTCGTTCTCCTCTGGCTCTTCCTCTTCTCTGCCCTTTTGGCCTTAAAGAGCTCTCAGTAGTGCAGATCTCATGGGTAGGTGGAAGAAATAAAGGCACAAAAGTGAATGCTGACTTGTGTGTGGTCTTTGGGACTCTTCACGCTATGAAATGTCACCGTGACAAGAAGCAGTGGTTCTTTCCCGCATCTTTTCCCCCTGGCGTGTGTTGTTAAAAGGTGCCAGAAATGTCAAGGGGTGGCACAGACGCTGCTGGTGCGCAGGGCTTGGAGGTCTCTGAGGCCCAAATGAGGCACTTGGCAGGAGAGTGAGAAGCAAGTCTCCCTGCACCTTGGGCAGCCGAAGCGTCAGCACTGCTGGTGAGAAGCTGGGAGGGCTTCCCTGCCGCGGGCTGGCAGAAGGGAGGAGAAGGGAACCTCTGACGACTAGTGTAGGCTCAAGGGAAAGCCAAGGAGGCTCAGCTGGAGGATGACGGGCACTTTGCAGCTGCAGGGCCACTCACACACACATGGTCCTGACAACACAGCCACGTGAGGCCATAGTGGCCAACGCACAGGTGCCCCACACACCAAACTGGCAAGGGATGCAGCAAAGCGGGACCCAGCACAGACAGAGGCCACGTGCCACGCGCTCACACAGGGCCATGGTGGCAGGCTGGCCAAGCCTTCCCCTCACCCACACCCCAAGGCCCTGCTCTCACCACAGCCCTCAGTCTCATCCCTCACGCCACTTGTGTGCCATGCCAGGCTCTCCCTCAGCTCTAAGCTGAGGAAGGCGGGAATGTCTATTATCTGTGTACTCTAGAAGGATCCCAATGTGTGACAAGCGCATGGGAGACCGGAGGAACATCTGCGTCCTGCACACTGCGGAAGGAGCTAACTTTTGTGGCATGAACCCTGCAGAAGGAACTTATGTCTCTGTTCTGCATACTGAAGGAGAAGTGAAGTTCCATATCCTGCACCTGTGCAAGGGAGATAACGTCCAGGAGCTGCGTCCTGCAGAAGAAGCAAATGTCTGCAATTTGCTCTCTCTGCACCAACCCTCTGCCCCTCCACACTGCAGAAAGCGCCAACACGAGCAGCCTGTGCTCTCAAGAAGGAGCTGATGTCTACAGGCTGCACCCTGTAGAAGTGAGTGTCTACATACTCCACGCTGGACAAGGAGCAATGCACTTCACTCTTTGGAAAGGTATCCTCAGATGGACAGTGGTTTTAATGAGATTCTATGGCAAGGTCACTGTTATTTACTGCAGAGAGGACAATTTTATTCCAAATTAGTAGGAAGACCCTCCCCTTGAGGGTCCTTGACACCAGCCCATTTAGTCTGTGAGGCTGGGGAAGGAGCACCCCTGTCGCACTCCACCCTGCGACTAGATGGAATTCATCTCATCTTTCACAGAGTGCTGCTACAGTCTCGCCTCTGTGCCATGAATGTATATTTAGCACTGACTAAATAGCACCAAGATTGCAATCTCCATTCAAATTTTGTTACATTACCCCACATAACCTTTTGCACTTCAGTAAGATGCCCTCTACAGCTTCTCTTATAATTGTTGCTACTATGTATGGCACCCAGAGTTGAGCTTGGATACAACTCAGAGCGTGAGAAATACTCTTTGGGGCTACATCAAGTCTTTCTACAATTAGTTACTGCTCCTTTGCATTAACTCTTTTCCAATTAGGCAATATATCAGATGAGAGACAAAGGTTAGTTTCCAATGCTAACAGGGAAGACCGCAATGGATGTTCTAATTTGTACAAATCACCTGTTGTTGTGCTCCGTTCATTAATGAGTGCTTCAGCATCTGTGCCACTTAAGACTCCCAATGCTGTCCCTATGATACCAGTTACCTTTTTTCCTTTTCTCTCCTGGAGAGTTAAGGGCTTGCATATGCAACCACGCTCTCTATCCTGCATTGGATGATCTTAGGAGCAGTGAGCAGGTTGGTTTCATTGCACATACATTAATTTGCATCACAAGATCTACTCGATTAAGAGACCATGGTGGCTTAAAAAACACTCATTGTTGGCCGGTAGTTTTGATTACATAGGGTCCCATTTCACAAATTTCACAAATGGCATAGAGTTTTCCTGTTCTTTAGAACAGTAGAGGCATTTATGCTGGGGGAAGACATTACTGTTGGGGTGGCTTTTACTGTATTAAGCTTAGTAATTTCTATTTTCAATGTCAGTGATAGGCCCACACTATGGCAAAGCCAGAGGCAAACTACAACAACAGCTTGTACGAAGGTACAATTAGACCAACAGCCCAATGTTTTAGTGGCCTCTCACAGCCGAGCCCACTTGCTGCCCTTCAAAATGGGACTGAGGTGCACGAAAAGACTTCAGAACCACAAAAGGCCATAGAAACAGGGAGGAGGGCAAAAGCCTCATCCTGGTGGAGCAGAAAAACCTCTTGTTGTTGTGGCTAAAATGGAAACATGAGAAAAGTAGGAGGAAACCAAGGCACCAAGGAATGAATGGAGCCACTGGAAAGGGGTCTTCATCTCCACACAAGACAAGCCCTGTTTCCCTTGACGTACCCCCCCCTACGAAGAATAATGATCCTTAGGAATAGAATGCAAGCATACGATGCAGTACCTGTGTAGAGAACATAGAGAACAGGGGGTTGTGACTTTTGGCTGAAAAATATTATACCTGTTTGATATCAGACACACTGCATGAGTGTCTGATATTGTATCAGGCATCAGTCTAATGAAAGAATTCTTTTGTTAGGAAGATGCGTAGGTGATTTTAGAAAGACACGGCGGGAGCGTGGGCAGCAAACTGCAGCCCCCACATACACACACCTCTCACCCTGGGGGGCGGGTGACAGCGGCGTCTTTTGTCACCTTCCCCGGGACACGCACAGGCACTGCCTGCTGCTGCTGATGGCGCTGCCCCGCAGGATCCAGGAAGGCCACAAGCGGACAGCAGAGGAGCGTGTGGGCTTGCCAGAGGAGCGCCCCCATCTTCCTCTGCTACACACTGCTCTTTTACCCAATGCCCTCAGCCTGCCCCCTCCAGCTCTCCCTCACTCTTGCTCGCTGCTCTGCAGTTGCAGACGGCTGCTGTCGGAGCCGTGAACAGCAGACAACAGAATCTCCAATAGAGCAACTTGGCTGCAAACACACACAGTTAAAGCTGCCCCTGCTTCTCCCGCTTTGCAGTTGCCTTGCATGGCTCTCATCGAGCGGTGGGTCACCGCTTATCACACTTGACTGCCGTGAATTGATCAGCAAAGACACCCTATGAAATAATGCTGCTCCGCTGGCTCTTACGCTGAGGGACAAGGTCCACATTCGCAGGAAAAAGGTTTGCCACCAAGATGCCCCTCAACATTACACTGAGCAATGTCTTCTGTCATGCAGATATTAGCAAATTGGGTATTTTTGTTGGTTTTTTTTGTTGTTTTTGTTTGTGTGTGTGTGTGTGTGTGTTTTTGGAAGCAATCACCACCCCAGGACACAAACAGAGCCTGTGGCGGTCACAGGAAAACCGCAGGATGTGTTCTGTTAGGTGCCAAATGGCCCCGGCCAGACACTGACACCCAGAGGTATCCCAACTGCCAGGGAACCCAATCACGCGCTCAGAACAAAACAGGACACCTGCCCCGACTCCTCCCACGGTGGCCACCAAAGAGCCCCCAGAGCCACAGGCATGGGCACCCCTCCCACCACGTCACTGCAAAGGCCTGCGGGGGCAGTGGGGGCGGAAGCAGAGAGCCCTCTGCCCCCTCACGCTCCCACGCCATGTGCGGCCCTGCCATGGCTGCCCCCACCCAGCTCCAGCCGCCTCCACAACCCCCCCAACGCCAGGCACAGCCCCTGCCCACTGCTGCCTCCAACTGCCGCCAGGTCACCTGACCTCCTCATGCCCCGCCCCACCCAGCAGCACCTAGCAACAGCAGCCCTGGGCCCAGGGCGGCCCTGGCCTCCTCTGCTCTGCTCTGCCCTCTCTCTCCCTCCCTCCTTCCCTCTTTCTCTCCCTCTCTGTGGCAGCTGCTGGGCCCACGCGTGAGAGGGGCAGCGCAGCGGCCACAGGCTCTGCACGGCGCCCTGCGCTAGCCGGCGGCAGCTGAGCGCGTCCGTGCCGCGAGCCCGCCTCGTCAAGGCGGCCAGGGCCACGCGGCCTCGGCACCTGCCTCTCACAGGCACGCGGCAACCCATTGATGCGTCACAGCAGGATGCGCCCGCGCCGCGGCTACGAGCCCCTCCTTGGCCGCGCGGCCCTCCCTCACAATGGCCCACAGGGCTGGGCTCACTCGGCGGCACAGAGGGTGGTGGCGCAAGAGCTGCTTGCGCGCTCTCTGCCCCGGCGCTCGCGGGCACGCTGCCGAAAGGGAGCGTGAGCTGAGCAAGCCGTCGGAAGAAGCGGGCTCCTTCCTTTTCCGACTGCGATCGGAGCGTGCAGAAATGGAGCCCCTCTCCGCAGGCCGGCATGCGGTACCGCCGGCAGCAGATGGCCTACAAAGGAGCTACTCCTGTGAGTAAAGGCTTCAAGAGGAAGGGTTAATGTTGTGACTGCCCAGGGCCCGGGACTCACTCTTGCCCATGAGAAAAAGGAAAAGAGCTGCAGAAGCTCTGGAGTGGCCAGCCAGTGGGAGCGGCAGCCTTCATGGGCTGTCTCTGCTAGGTGCTGGTGCTCCCCGAGAGCTGCTTCTGCTCCTGGGGGCTGCTCTCCAGAGCACTGCCTTTGAAAGCTGCCTTCCTAGAACAAAGGCAGGCAGTCTCTTGGACAATGTGCTTTCCTTGCAGCCACTGCCGAGGGAATTGCTCCGCCACAAAGGAGGCCTCTCCCAGCCAAGAAGATTTCTGTGGCTTGGCAGCAGAGGCAGAGCGTTGGAGCTGGACTCCGCAACCTGGGCAATACGTGTTTCCTCAACGCTGTTCTACAGTGTTTGACGTACACTCCCCCTCTGGCCAATTACATGCTTTCCAGAGAGCACAGCCAGTCGTGTGAGTACTGGGGAGGCCTTTCCTCGCAGCCTCCTGGACAGCTCTGCCCCTGCTCAAAGACCAGGAAGGCCTCTGGGAAGCAAAGTGTGACTTTGCCCTCTTTTGCCCGTAGGGGCTGGCGTTTAACAGCGCGTGCAGGGCATGCTCACGAGTGCTGCTGCACTGCTTGCCTTCCTTTAAGACCCTGTGCTCACATGGCAAGGAAGCATTCTTTCTTCCCTCCTGGGAATGAGGAAGGCTTTGGGGAAGCAAGGCCCTTCAGGAC
>JAVBXB011930724.1:0-10473 GCA_034781655.1 Eupsittula astec
TGGTATACCGGGGTCGACGTGCTGTCAATGGATTGAACCAGGGCATGTGAAGCGTCTGGGGTAAACCATGGAAAGTTTTGTGGGGCCTGGATGTGGAAAGGGAGCTGTGGTTTCGGTGCATTATACATGACAGCTAGAGACTGAGTGTGAACGAATGTGGCCTTTGTTGTCTTTCCCTAGCACTACCTTGCACACGTGGGGGGAGGGGGCAGTTATTTCATGTGTGATGGGGTGGCGACGGGAATGAATAAGGGCAGACAGTATGAATTATGTACATGTGTATATATGTATATGTCTGAGTTTGTATATATATGTATACGTTGAGATGTATAGGTATGTATATGTGCGTGTGTGGACGTGTATATATATACATGTGTATGTGGGTGGGTTGGGCCATTTTTTTCATGTTTCCTTGCGCTACCTCGCTAACATGGGAGACAGCGACAAAGTATAATGAATGAAAATAGATAAAAAAATAAGAGGTATGGGTATCCCCAAGCCTCTAATACAGATGGAACAATAAGAAAGAGGAAGGAATAGTTTGATAAAAGATATTAAAGCATAGATCCTTCAAAATGTGTCAAGACAAAAATATAGATGGCATTCCAGCCAGCCAGCATTTGCAAGATTTAAAAGAGAACAGAACGACTATACCAGGATGAGAAAAGAGGAACAAAGAAACTTTGAATATAATACTCTGGACAAGGCAGGTGAAAATACATAACTTTTCAAGACATACATCATGAGTCAGCTGTCAGTTAGGGAGCAGCTAATCTGACTAAGGGATTCAGCCGGAGAAATTGTAGAGGATGATATAAAGATATGTGAGAAACTGAACATGTTCAAAAGTGTTTTCACAATGGAAGACACTCTATAGTCCCAACACCAATGAAATGGAATTAGGAGGAGGCTTTGGAAATCAGAGATACCTAAAAAAGATTATCAGAACATCAAAAAGTCTTGATTAATACAAGAATTGTAGTCCTGATAAAAGTTCATCACGTGCTAAAGATCTGTACAGATACACTAAATAACCCACTTAAATCACTGTTCAGGATGTCACTGTAGGGAGGCTTAGTGCAAAGGGAATGGAAAGTGTATTGAAAAGGGCAAACACTATAACTATATATGAGAAAGAAGACCGGGAAAAGGCGTTGAACAACAGACCAGGTTTACTAACGATTTATTTTAACATGGCACAAGCAAATAACATTTCCTAATCAAGCCCATCTCAGGTGAAAGAAAATGTTACTGAGAAAGAATCAACAAAGCCATCAGGGCTCTGCAAGTGTTTGTAAATCTGACTCTTAAGAGAAGTTAAGTTATATCAAGAGGAAAAAACCAAAGAAGGAAGAAAATTCCATAGGTTGCTGTTCGAGGGAAGGAAGCATCATAATAGCCAATCTTCAAGTGGCCAGTCTCTACAAAGAAGCTATGGGAAGCAGCAGCCAAATGTGTGCCACTGCTCCAAATCTTGGTGGACACATGCAAACAGGTCATGTGAACAATAGTCAAAATGATAGCTACATAATAGAGAAAGAACTGCAACATAGCAGCATACAGAGAGGTAAGGTTAAAGAGAAGTGATGACAGGAGAATTAATGTGATGGAAAGCTTCTGACTTCACTCTGGTTAATGGAGAGATGGAGGATGACCCACTCCATAATTGAGTAAATAAAACCCTTGTAAATGTGAAACAGCTGCTCACAAGAAAAATTATCATGGCATCTATATGATAATCCCAGATTCTGAGGAGGAAATTTTGCGATGTTGATTGAGTGGAGTTTCCAGGAAAGAGTAGAGGATATGGCATTGTCTAACATGTTTATTTTATTACTGAACTGAATTGGGGTGTTTTGAAATGGAACCAAAGAAAGCAAATACTTCTATGAAAGAAATATAGGGAGAAATTACATTTTAGCATTTTCAAATTTTACAAGGTTGCTGTTTCCCCAATCCAAAATGCTGTACAGGTCCAAACTGAGAAAGGAAACATGATCAGTATAAGAAATTGAAAGTATTAAAGGGAGGAGAGGAAAAATGAAACGTATGTAAAGTTGAATCATCAGTATAAGCGCGAATAGGGTTGAAAGTAAAAGAGATCATTTCTTGAGAGAAGAAAGAGGGTAGTTGTAAGAAAAGAACCCAGACGAACACTGCTACTGATAGGATTAGAGTAGGAAGTCACTCCACTGACACCTACTGTGGTGATGATGAAGCAGCCTGAGAGGAAATGACATTTGAGGACAAAGAGAAGTAGTGAAAGTAAAGGAAGGTACTTTAGGAAACTATGATTCATACCACACCATCAAATGATATGATGTTGAGAGCTACAACAAAAGTTCCACCAAAATCCCTAAGAAAGGAGGAACAGAGGTGAGTCACACAGTACACGTCACCAGTAGACCTGGCATAGCAAAATCCATACTTGTGCTTTGACATAAAGGAATGGGATTCTAAGTGTTTGAGAAAGTGAGAGCTTAGGACAGTTTCAAAGATTTTGTACAACAAAAATGAGAGCAATGGAGGAGTCTGAGCCATACATAATCTTTGTGATGGACACTGAAATACCCTACATGCAGGATCTCAGTGTGTGCATGAGAAGAGAGTTGCGCTTCATGGCAAGAAGTTTAATAGTTGCGAGGAATTGGGAAGGAAATATATTAAACATAAAAGCAAGGTAACAGAGGGCAGATAGATTTTGAGTCAGATGGCATCAAAGTCAGGAGATTCAAGATCATCATAACAACCAAGGGGCGTTTTTGTATTTCAGTAAACATGAACTCCACCCTCGGAGCAGAAACGACGATGGAAATTATAGCTAAAGATCTAATGCTGTAGAGAAGAAGCATTGGACAGCAGGATTTCAGGGAGAAATAAAACATCAGAGGAGGAGGTAATAAGATAATGTTTAACAGAGAGAAGGTTAGAATTAGGGCTGTGAATGTTGCAGAAATGGATACAAAGCGAGCCAGGTCTAGGAGCTGTAGTTATGGAAGTGTGATGAATCCCAAGCACATGATGACAGTCAAGTGGGCCTTCTCAACTGTTGGCACTGCTCTGAATTGGTACCAGAGAGAGCAGTGATGATTGAACTCCCATAAATTATAGTCTGCAGAGTAAGAAAAGAACAGAGAGATAAGGAAGTGGATGAAGCATGTGGTGTAAAGTATTGTGTACGAGTAAACGAGTGTAATGAGGCTGGATGCCAGCAACCCACAAAGTGGTTGAAGCAAGGAAAATTAAGAGCTATCTGGGCTGAAAAGGTTAAGTAACAAAAGCTACCTCATTCACTACTGCCACTATCCCTCCCAAAACCCAGGTGGTAGTACCTCCCCAATGAGTGGCTGCCTGCCACATATCACCACTACAGAACAGCAGCAGCAGCGGGAGCCACCTGCTACTGCTGGAAAATATCATAAGAAAGCAAGTGGATGATTTTCATTGGTGGGGATGCTTCCTAAGTGAGAGACAGCATGGTGTTAAGGAGAGAATTTCATGTGTAACTAACCTCATATAATTTTATGAGAGAGTGAGCTCAGTCCTGTACAATAGGGAAGGCAGCGTGGAATGACTATGTGTATGCCAGAAGGTATGTGATACT
This sequence comes from Eupsittula astec, assembly GCA_034781655.1. NCBI lineage: Eukaryota > Metazoa > Chordata > Aves > Psittaciformes > Psittacidae > Eupsittula > Eupsittula astec. The sequence goes on from JAVBXB011930724.1 coordinate 3,605, forward strand.
ATACCATATAAGAGGCTGATTAAGATGGTGGATCACCAAGCAGGAATAATGGGTGAAATTCCTATGAATGATAGAAGATTATATAAGTGGGAGGGAATAAAGGATGCATGTTAAAGAAGCCTTTTCTAAATGGGTTAAGGTGATCATATGAGAGCCATAGGGTTTGGTTCTGGGACTATTACTCTTCTTGATCTATATCAATGACTTGCCTGAAGGTATGGAATCCTACCTGAATATGTTGGCAGGAGATGCAAACATTATGAAAGATGTGAAAAGTGAGTAAAATTGCATTAGCTTATAAGGGAACCTAAAAAGACTCCAAAGATGGTCTGAAACAGTTGATGAAATTCAACTCGAGCAAATGCAACCTAATGAGGATGGGACAAGACAAAAGATGGCTTCAATATGATTAATAACAAACAGGAAATAAGCTGTAGGATTCTGTTTGCATGAAGTACTTGGGAAGTACCTAACCTGTAGCCAGAGGTCCATAAGAGGAGAATACTTAAGGGGGACAAACTTTCTGCTGACAAATATCAGAATAGTTTTAACAAATATGGGTAAGAAAATATGTAACGAACTGTTCATATCCTATATAAGGCCAAAAGTAGAATAAGCTTTCTATATTTGGTCAGTGCACCTAAAGAATCACAAAGAGCTCATACAGAAGGTCCAGAGGAGATGGTACCAGAATTAAGAAAGCTAAGCTACAAGGAAAGGCTGGAGGCTTTAACTTTACTGACCTTGGAAAAGAAACACTGAGAGGTAACCTGATCATAACCATTAAGATTTTATAAAAAGACTGATTAAGTGGACAGCGGACAGTTCTTTTAGAGATGTAGGGATAAAACAACTAAAGGACATAACATAAAATTAAGTAAGAAACTTGTAAATCAAGATGTAAAGAAATACTTTGATTATACAAGAGTTGTGGATTAATGGAAAAGATTGACTTAAGACATGGTTAATGCAGACAGCATACATAACTTTGTGATCAAAACATGACTGAGGAGAATAAGATTTAGAAGATGGGATGTATGCCTCCATCCTAGCCAAGATAACCTCTGCTATACGTTTAGCACAATACAAAGCATCCCAACTAAAGAAGCAGTACCCATCCCAGGAAAAGTCAATACAGAAGCTATGCAGGGACAACATTTGAGTTCTGCCAAAGCAGGCATTTCGAGGTGAGGACAGAGAATGGGTGTACCCAATTAGAATGATCAAAAATATGACTGGTCAGATAGCCCTAATGGGGCAGATATAGTGTATGAGTAGTGGGAGGAATCAGAGTTAAAAAGAGATCAAGTGTGTTAGAAGAGCAGTTGCAATGATCGGTAACTGGGTAGGGGAATTCAGCAAATTGTTCAATAACTTTTAGGTAACAAAAAGAAAAGGGTAAGGCTCCACCATGATCATCTTGGATGGAGCCTAAGCAATCCTTTTGGTGTAAAGTTAAATCCCATGCATAGAGGATCTCAGTGAATGGATATGAAGAGAACAAAGCTTTGGAACAGCAAGACAAACTGTCAGAGAATTGTACACAGTTGAAGGGAACCAGGTCAAGGAGCTGCAGCTATGGAGGTCGGGTGCATCCAAGTCACATGATGGAAGTCAAGTGGGCCTGGGATCCACCCAATCTTTCCTGACTGGTGGCACCACTGTGAATCAGTGGCAGAGACTTGTTCAGTGGTTGTACTGCTATATTTTGAAATACTGAGAGGTAAGTAAAAAGAATGAGTAAGCAAAGGTCGACAAAGAGGATATATATGTTTGTGTAAGGATGGAGTTAAAAAGATTTTGAGCAAGTGGGGCCTGAACATGCAGGAGGGTGGAAGGTGTGCAAAGAATAGTGTGAGTGGGAATGATGAGGTATACTGGGTTTGATGTGCTGCCAATGGACTGAACCAGGGCATGTGAAGCAATCCGGGGTATGCCATGGAAAGGTCAGTGGGGCCTGGATGTGGAGACGGAGCTGTGGTTCTGCTGCTAGAGAATGGATGCAGGCAGATGCGGCCTTTCTTCGTCTCTTCTTGGCACTACCTCACTAACGCAGATGACAACGATCAATTATGAAATAGAAAATAGAAAAGAAATGGATATGTGTGAGTTATGTGCTGTTAAGTGTTGAGCATGAGAAAAAGAGGGTGAATGCTAGCAACCCACATGAGGATGAGGTAAGTTAAAGAAAGACAGTGAAGTGAGCCTGCAATGAAGGTTCATAACAAACACTGCCACTACCCCTCCAGAAACCTAAGCAGTAGTACTCCTGTTCCTGCTGCTACTTCACTAACTCATGAAATGGCCAACATGTATACAAAATCTTTTCTTTCATACGTATTCACCATTTCCCATATTAATGAAGTAGCACCAAAGACTGAGGAAGAAATGTTCACATCTGTTCACATCCACTCTCCAGTTGTCACGTGCAATGCACCATCCCAAAGTTACCTATCCACAACCAGACCCCACTATCCTTTCTGTGGTTTCCCTTAACCCCTTCATATGCCTTGGTTCAGTCCACTGACAGCATGTTGTTCCCTATAAACCACATTGCTCCAATTAGTTGATCCCTTGCACACCACCCTCCAATATGTTCAGACCCCAAGCTTTCTAAGGATCTTTCACTCCATCCCTCCAACTCCTCCTTGGTTTCCCCCTTTTCCTTGTTCCCTCCAAATGTAGCATGCATATCCTCTCAGTCATCCTTTCCTCACTCATTCTCTCCCTCTGTCCAAACCATCCCAGCATGCCCTCTTCCACCTTGAAATAAATACTCCTCTTACTACTGCACCACTCTCTTACCCCATCATTTCTTATCCAATCAACCCTCCTACCACCACATACTGTCTTCAAACATTCTATTTCCAGCACATTCATCCCATCCTCTACATTTTTGTCTAAAGCCCGTACCTCACATCCATATAGCACCTACTGGACTATTATACAGACACATCCATATGTGCCATAAAGACAGTGACCTCTTTCCAAACATTCCCCAGTGCACCTAAAATCTTTACCCCAACACCCACCCTGTGGCTCACTTCAGCTCCCACGGTTCTGTTTCCTGCCATATCCACTCCCAAGTATCTAAAACACTTCACTTCCTCGCTTAAGTTTTCTCTCTTTAGACTCATACCCCTACTAACCTGTCCCTTGTCCCTGCTAGAACTTATAACCTTGCTTTTATTCATATTTACTCTATACTTTCTTTCACAAACTCTTCTAAACTTGGTCACCAAATTTTGCAGTTACACACTCATATCTGCCACGTGTTGTATCATCAGCAAACAACAATTGACACTTCCCAGGCTTTCTCATCTTGTACGTCAGACTGCATACTCATCCCTCTCTCCAAGACTCTTGCATTTCCTCCCTCACCAACCCACCCATTAACAAATTAAACAACCATGGTGATATCACACACCCCTGCAGAAGACCAACCTTCACTTGAAACCATTCTCTCTCTGCTCTTCCTATTTGTACATATGCCTCTCACTGCTTCTAGCTGCTTTCTTCTCACACCATATATTCTCAAGACCTTTCACAAGGCATCTCTATCAACCCTGTCATATGCTTTCTCCATCTCCACAAACAAATCCATCAGTTTCTCTATTTCTCACACACATACTTCTGGGCAAACACCTGATCCACACATCCTCTACCATTTCTAAAACCATACTGCTCCTCTCCTGTCTAGTGCTCTGTACGTGCCTTCACTCTCTCAGTCATTACCCTCCCCTCCCATACCACTTAACTGGTACACTCTGTAGTTTGAACACACATATATTCTGGTACACTGTAGTTTGAACACTCACATTTATTCCTTGTACCTTTATATAATGGCAATATACATGCATTCTGCCAATCCTCAGGCACCTCACCATGATCCGTACATACAATGAAAATCCAAACTAACCAACCAACATCACAGTCACCCACTTTCTAAATAAATTCAAAAGCAATGCCATCCACTCCAGCCACGATACATTTCATCCTACACAAGGCTTTCACCACCTCATCCCTTTTCACCAAAATACTCTCCAAGTCTCTCACTTTGCATACCATCCCTACCAAAACACCCTACATCTGCCACCCTTTCATCAAACACATACAACAGTCCTTCAAAATACTCACTCCATCTCCTCACTTCATTACTTCCTATTACCACTTTCCCCATTGCTCTCTTCACCGACAACCCTATTTGTATGTTATCACCCATCTCTTGCAATCCACCTTTTTAACCCACATTGGTCTGGAGCTCAAATCCCTACAAGTTTCACCCATTCTTACAACAACTGCTTCAGCAAAAGTGCTCCTCCTTCCTTAGTGTTTGCCTTCTCACGAACCAGACTTTACTTAATTCATCTCCTTTACCCTTGAACTTTGTTTCACTTAAAAGCCAAAGCCAAAACATTCTGGTTCCTTTCCTCAAACATACTATCTATATCTCCTTCCTCCTCATCTTGGTTGCATGTCAGTTGATTTCACTGATAGTAATGATTACAGACTCGTGGGCAAGCATTTCACCTCCAATGACGAAAGGTACTTTTTTCAACAGGATTATTGATACGTGGAATGATTTACCAATTAAATTGTTTGAAAGTAATACCACAGATATGTTTAAAAATAGATTTGATAAATATTTCCACTGAAATCCACAACTGACATCATTTGAGCCTCCTAGCTACATGAAAAGTATTTTTTTACTTCAATTTGTATTTCTTTCTACTTTTACACTGATCAGTGAGCTTCATATCTCTTCCTCTAACACAAACAGCCTCACAAAGACTGAGTGGGCTGTTGCTGTTAGAATTCCTTTGTGTTTCTTTGTCTTTAAAGCAGAAAATGAGGTGAATGACCGTTGGTACCCATGTATCACAAGATAAGAGGACTGAACAAGACAGGAATACATTTTAGGAGAAATGAGTTAGTGCTTTCACATTCTCATGGAAAGGATCAAATTTCATTGCTATGGGATATGAATGTAAAGCTGAGTTATGTGGAAAAAGAGGGTATAATTAAGGGCATGAGGTCCCCGTTATAAATGAAAATAGGAAGAAGCTCTTAGGTATGTAATGAAGGAGGAATGGTCACTGGGAATACTATGCAATGTTCAAGAAAAGTTGCATTCAAAAGTTTCTTTATAATTACCCTAGGACCAGTTCTATTAAAGACTCATGGTGTTACCGAGGACCTTCCTAAAAAGGCTCCTGCAGCCCAAAGATGCACTACATCCATAGCAAGGAAATATAGAGTCCTTTGTAGTAAGCTCTTTCATGAGGATATACTCCTAATGACACAGCCTTGCAAAAGACGACCTTTCACTTGTGGTGTAACCTCAAGCAGGTGAAGTCCAAGAACACCGCTTACATAAGTAGCCAGTATGTGTGGGTTGGTAGGTGTTTAGGACCAAAGTGTATAAATGGGTTATATGCAATGAGACAGGACAACAATTGGATCATGTAACCAGATGCCATCTGCTGATAAGCAACATCATCTCAGCAGACTTCTGCTTGCTGTCTTGTGGTGCAAGATGACTGGTCAATGCTGGTTTGAGTCTGTCAGTGATGATGGTGGCCAATATAAGAGATGTATTCCATATATGTCAAGAAAATTTTACATGTAATTCAGCACTTATACCTACCTTAACAAAAAGCCTTCAATTATCCAAAGGATGCATTTATCCTCAGTAAAGTTTGAATTAGCTTTGGTGTTCAGAAAAAAAATCCTTACTGATCTACCCATCTATATCTAATCTCTTAATGCTACTGTATGGAAAAATCTTGTAAATGAAGAAATTTGGAAACAAATCATCAAATTTGCACAAATAATTGTTGTGGTTAATCAGTTTTATAGTTGTAGATGTTTGGGGAGGAATCACCAAATCTGCACAAATTAATGTTGTGTTTAATCAAATTCTATAGTTTGTTCAAGTAGATCATAAGTACCCTTTCAAGTATAGTTTTTTTCATTTTTTCATTTATATCCACATACAATGTAAAATCAAACACTTTAATACAATACTGTTCTCCCACATGGCCAAGTAACAGCATTTTTTAACCCTTTTAAATTTTCTTTTGGCATACCTGTCTTAATGTCAAGTATGTGAAGTGACTTGTCCTGACATGTGTATGCAGCGGTGCCAGATGTAGCAGTAGCTACTGTAGCTTATGAGGTCAAGGAAGTCACTCAGCTGCTCACTACATCTAACTGTGTCCTGCTAACCCAATTTACATTAGGTGTACCACCCCCTGCACAAATACCAATGCAGTGGTCATTCTCTACCACCAATAAAGGTGGAGGAATTTCATTAGAAGTCTCTTCTGGTATATAAAAGAGTACATTACTTGGAATAATGCCTTCCACCCAGTGTTCTTAAATTGTATATAACATGAAGTGATGATAAAGCAATTACAAGTTTTGCTGAATCAAGGAACAACAGCAATATTTCAGAAACCAGAATGTTCAATCACTATAGGGTAAAAAGTGCAATATGTCCTCTACATGATATGAGGAAACAATGAAAGAAAATAAAAAGTGAAGAAACAATGTAGAATGTAATAGGCATAAAAATGAGACTCTCAATAATCTTTAGATGCACATGCACAGACTAATGAGATGTAGAGAAATATTACCATTAAAAAATATCCAAGATTTAATGGGACCAAGAAGAAAAACATCACAGTGATTACTATTATACTTATCATACTTTGTCGTTGTCTCCCGCGCCAGCGAGGTAGCACAAGGAAACAGACGAAAGAATGGCCTAACCCACCCACATACACATGTATATACATACACGTCCTCACACGCATATGTACACACCTATACATTTCAACGTATGCATACATATACACAGACATATA
>JAVBXB011948962.1:0-10376 GCA_034781655.1 Eupsittula astec
CCATTTTGGGGCAATACGTCAACAAGCACACGGCACAATCAAACTACGGTCATATTCCATTTTTGCCAAAGCAAAAGCTACGTTTGACGACTAAGGAAGAATTGGCTCAAAACCCTAAGCTGGCTAAGATTCAATTGCAAGAAGTCAAGTACCAACTGCAATCATACGCTGGGATGACTGGGATTTCTGTGGAAACTGCCGAAGATTCCGACTTGTTTGCTAACACGGTTGCTCAATACGTCCAAAACGCCATCACGCAAACAGAAAACTACCAAATCGGACAAATCTTGAAGTCAGCTACTAACACGGTAACGGCAAAGACTTTGGACGACTTGAAAGACGCTTTTAACACTGGCTTATCCGGCTACATGTCCAATGTAATGTGGATTATGACGGAATCGATGTTCGCAGAGTTGGACAAGTTGAAAGACAATGAAGGTCGCTACTTAATTTCTGACAACGTTTTGACTGCATCTGGCAAGGCATTGTTTGGCAAGACTGTGGTAGTCGTACCTGACGATAACTTGGGAGCAGCAGGCGACAAGGTAGCATTCTTGGGAGACCCTTACTCATTCTGTACTGAAATTCAAGGTTCCAAGCGTTACGTTCAATGGACGCAAAACGAAAACTTTGAAAACTTGTTGGCAGTATTGTTCCGTGGCGACTTTAAGAAAGTTGACGAAGCAGCTGGCAAGTTCATTACGTGGGCTCCCAGTAGCAAGTAAGACAGCTGCAAAGTCTACTACAACAAGTGAATCGACCAGCACTTCATCAAGTGCAAGTCAATCACAATCAAACGCAAGTAAGGAGTGATAAAGCATGCTAGATGTTAAACCACTTGCGGCAGAATTAAACCTTGATGATGTAGGCGATGATTACGCTAACTTGCAAACTTTGCTCAATGACGCTCAAGTCGAAGTGGAAGAAAGTATTAATACTGCTGACACCACGTTAGAGCAAAGAGAAGCGGACCTTTTATACTGTCGCACAGTGAAGTTAGGGGCGACTGAGCTGTGGTTTGACCGTATGCTTGAAAACGGACACTCTCGCGGATACATGAACTACATCATCAAATTACAAGCCAAGTATGGGGGTGTAAGCGATGAACAGCAACGAAGTACAACCACACAGAATGCACAAACTGCTGACGGTGATGGGGACTAAAACGGTTGAAAACCCCAACACGGGAGTTAATCGAACCGTTACTGCTGACCTTTTCACCTTACACTATGGCGATGTAAAACGCACTGCCACCCAGACTTATTCACTGCTGGGAACGAAGCTTGAAGACACGATTACGGTACGGATTAGACACAATATGAAAGTCAACGAAAACAACAAAATCAAAATTGATGGTGTGGTATACAATATTGTGTCAATCTCACGGGGAGTTGCTGAACGCTACATCAACTATGACTTTTTGAATTTGAGCGTAGTTAATGGCAAATCTTGATGCACAACTCACAGCGTGGGAAAAAGCCGTAGCAAAGAAAGTCAAGCTATCTAACAGTGAAAAAGAGCGGATAAATCATGCGGGAGCGGAAGTCTTTGCTAGAAAATTAAGTGAAGATACCCGCAAAAAGCACTACTCAAACCGCCCTCACGCTAGCGACTACAAGCACTTAGCCGATAGCATTACAGTCGAAAATCAAAGCGTAGATGGTGACAAAAATGGTAATGTTTCTGTTGGTTTTGGTGATAAGGCGTACATTGCACGCTTTTTGAATGATGGCACCATCTACATTAAAGGCGACCACTTTGTGGAGCGACTGCGAGAAGACGCCAAAACGGCAGTCAAGCAAGCCCAAGCCGCAGAGTGGCACAAAATGATGAAAGGAGATTGACCATGTTATCGACAGTGGACGTAAAAAACGATTTAAAGCAATACGTGGGGACGTGGTTTGACGAAGTGTGGGCAGCAAATATCCCAGAAAATGAAGTATCAGCGACTAAAACCATGGCGTTAGTTACTGATGTATTAACTACCAATGGTATCCACGCTGGGGATAAAATCCAGTCGCTCAATAAGCGAATTCAAATCCAAATTTTTTACAGCGTGGATATTGAGCAAAGCCCCCAAAAAATCGAAGTACAACTAATTCAGCATATGCAAGCTAACGGCTGGAAGCTTAACAGTTATTCAGGCCACGGGCTAGACCCAGACACGAAGCAGTCATACGTTACCTTGCAATTTTCTCAAAATTTTTTACTGAAAGGATGATAAACAATGGCATCACACGGTATTCAAACAGCGTGGTTAGCTTTGGTTGATGAAAATCAAAAGTTAATCACCGGTGCAAATGGTTTGACGACTTCAGGCATTTACCAATCAACGGACAATGACTTGGGGATTCAACAAGCCAATATCACGAACATGGAAGGTTCGGCGTCAAAAGTTTACGCTAACAACACAGTCGTACAAACTAATTACTCTAAAGGAATGGCGGAAGTTGCCTTGACCTTTACCCAACTGCCAATCGATGTTAAGTATAAGGCAGCTGGCTTTGTGCAAGACGAAGCGGGCGGCTGGTACTACGGTGGTTCAAAGCCAAACGTTGCATTGCTGTTGCAAACATCAACTCTTGACTCTAAGGGTCAGCTTTACATCGCATTCCCTTGCGGTACGTTGAGCTTTGCGTCAATGGATATTCAAACGGATAACGATTCCGTCCAAAACGCTTACGACGCAGGAACATTTACGGCTAAATCGGCTAACGTGTACAACGGCAACATGTTTGGGGTATACAGCTCACAAGATACTAAGTTTAATTTGGACAACTTAAAGAAAATTGCTTTAGGTGGCTACACTGCCACTGCAGGCTAAAGAAAGGTAGATATTTAAATGACGTCATACGATATTAACCTAAAACCTTTACACAAAACTTTTAAAGTAACACCCAAAACAAAGTACATTAAGCAAGCTTTGGAACTGCAAAAGCAAGCGTTGAAAATGCAAGAAGTCGCTGGAACTGCGGAAAATAACCCGCTTAAGCTAGTTGATATGCAAACCGCATTTCTTGACGCATCCACAGCATTTTTGAAATCAGCCTTGCAACTAGACGACAAGCAAGCCCAAGCCTTGGAAGACGTGGACTTTGAAGCATTCAATGAAATGGTCAACCACGTTGCCATGCGTATTCAAGGCATGAGTGAAGCAGAAGTTGAAAAAACTTTGAGTGAATCAGACCCAAAAAAAGACTAGCTCCAATTCAAGCAATTACTAAAATTGAAAATCAATTGCGCAAGCTTGATTACATGGAAAAAGAGTGTATGGTCAATCTACACTGGCGTTTGGGTGATTTTGATGAAGCGGACTTTTACCGCTTATGTGAAGTCTTAAATGCTGAAGATAAGCAAGAGCAAGACCCGCTCAAGTTTTTAGAGCAGCATAAAATGACTTTATAGACAGTGGTTTTGCCACTGTCTTTTTTATTAATCGAAAGGAGCTGATACTATGGCAAATAACGACGTGATGAAAACAGAAATCACGATAGATACGATAAAGGCTGTCGAAAGCTTAAAGTCATTACGAGAAATGACAAAATCTGTCCGCTCAAACTGGAAGTTGATGGAAAGTTCCATGAAGCAAAGTGGCGACTACGCAGGAGCAGCCAAAGCTAAGTTTGATGGACTTTCAAAAGAGTTAGCCGCTGCAGCTCAAAAAGTTAATCTGCTCAAGGCTAAGCAAAACGAGTTAAAAAACTCAAGTAGCAATAACACTGAAGCAATCCAAAAACTGCAGGTGCAGATTGAAAAAGCTGCTACCACGTACAATCGCTTAAAAGTACAGACAGATAACGCTAAAAAGAGTGTGGAGTACTACACTAGTGGATTAGCTAAGCTACAAAGTGAATATAAACAAAACGAGCGGGTTGCTAATAGCCGAATCGAGCGGCTAAAAGCTGAAGGTAAAGCTAGTGAAGCTGCCGAAGCTGAAACTAACAAATACCGTAGTAGCGTAAAAAATTTGGGTTCGCAGCTGAAAATACAAGAGTCTGAATTACAAAAAATTGAAAGTAAGCTGGGGAAGTCATCAAGTGCTTACAAAATACAAGCTGAACATGTCAACAAGACTGCCACGGCTTTTGCAAACGCAAAAAGCAAGCTTAAGGCGTTAGAGAACGTGGGGAAGGTAAGTGTTACCGAAAAAGTGGATAAAGCCTTATCTACGACTAAAAGCAAGCTAGAAGCCATCCAAAAGCCCGTCAAAAAGACAAGCGGATTGTTTAAGACGATGCTTGGGGTCAATCTTGCCACGGCTGCGGTTAAGAATGGGTTTAATTTTGTAACGAGCCACGTTCAAGGGATTGTATCAACTGGGATTGCCGCTAACAAGGCGATGCAAAACGTCAGCTTATCAATGGCAAACGCTGCTGGCGGTTCCAAGAAAATGCAAGAGCAAATGGTTGGTTTGTTTGGTGATTTACGTTCCAAGTCAGGCTATGCAGCTAATACTATCACTTTGCTTACCAAGAAGACCACAGCGTGGACTGACGGTAATGCTAAAGCAGCAGAAAAACTGGGAACGTCGTTCGTTACTGTTGGACGGGCGTTGGGAATGAATGATGGCAAGCTCTCCCAATTAGTTACTAGGTTTGGGCAACTGAACGCTAGTGGGAGCATTACCAGTGCATCGCTGACTAAAATGGAGCGGACACTCCCCGGCTTTAATGCAGCTTTAGAAAAATCCACGGGCAAAAGCCGTAAGCAATTATCCGAGCTGGCTAGCAAAGGTAAGCTATCGATGAAAGACTTGCAAGGTGCAATGATGACGATGGCTGACAGCAAGAAAAACGGGCTTGATAACTACTACAAAACCTATGATGGATTCACGAACCACTTTCAAATACGATATGCTAAGCTATCAGGATTAGTTACTAAAGGGCTTTTTGGTAAGCAGTCTAACTTTTTGGCAAGCTTGAGTAAATCACTTGATGGCAAACAAGTTGAAACGGCGTTTACCAATTTGGGAAAGTCAATCTCAAAGGCAGGAAACACCTTAATGAGTGCATTTGGGAGCATGTTTGCTGGCAAAAAAGGAAGTAATCCGATTGCTAATATTGTTACGGGAGCAGCCAATGCAATTACTAAGTTTGTTAATACACTAGCTGCTAATAAAAAACAAATCATTGAGTTTGCTGGCATGCTAAAAAACGTAGGCACTACAGTTGGCAGGTTTGCTACATCAATTGGCAAAAAACTACTGCCAGTGCTATCTGGTCTAGCGTCGTGGATGTCAAAACACCCCAAATCCGTGCTAGTGTTAGGAACAGTTTTTATCACTGCTAGCGGAGCAATTGCTGGCTTTATAAAGGTAGTCAGCGGGGCTCAGCGGCTTGTAAAAACGTGGGCAACTTTTAAAGAGGGCATTACTGTAATCAAAAAATTTTCGATGGTCCAAAAGATAGCGACAGGCGTTCAAGCAGCTTTTAATGCAGTTTTGGCAGCTAATCCAATTACATTAATTATCATTGGTATTGCTGCATTAGTTGCCGCATTAGTCGCATTATACCTCAAATTCAAACCGTTTCGAACTCTGGTAAACAACGTTGGTAAGTGGTTTGGCAATTTATTTAAAAACATTGGTAAGTGGGCTAAATCAGCGGTTAAGTCTATCACCAAAACTTTTGGCAATATTGGCAAGTGGTTCGGTAATTTGTTTAAGGGTGCTGGCAATTGGTTTAGTGGTCTTTGGAAGGGTGCCAAGTCAGGTGCAAGCAAAGGCTGGAAAGCTACTGTAAATACTTTTAAGGGCATTGGTAAATGGTTTGGCAATCTCTTTAAAGGCACAGTCAACTGGTTTAAGGGGCTGTGGAACGGTGCAAAAAAAGGTGCTGGCAATGCTTGGAAAGGAATTGTCAACACTTTTAAAAACATTGGCAAATGGTTTGGCAACTTACTCAAACACTCACCAAAATGGTTCCAAGGAATTGTAAAAGGTGTAAGCAACGCAATGAAAGGAGCTAAGCAGGGATTAAAGGTGATGGAAAATATCTTTAAGGGCTCTTTCAAAGTTATTGCGGCAGCGACAAAGGTTTTTGTTAATTTATTTACCGGTAAATGGGGAAATCTTGGCAAAGACGTCAGAAATTTAGTCAAAGTGCTTTGGAATTGGATTAAAAACAGCTTTACTCAAATTTACAACTGGCTGAATAAAATCACCGGTGGCAGATTAGGGCAAGTATTGAGTATTTTTGGCAAGATTTTCAAGGGGATTATCAAAACTGTTCAGAATGCAATTGGTTCAGTTCGCCATGCCATGATTAGCGTGGTACGGGGCGTTTTGACGCCGTTTAATACCATGCTTGACGGCTTACGCAAGGGGATTAATTGGGTGATTACTAAGTTTGGGATGAAGGCAATTAAGGGTGAATGGAAAATTCCACTACCAGCATACGCTAAAGGAACACGGGGTGCTCACCCCGGTGGCTTTGCCTTAGTTAATGACGCTAAATCTAGCAAGTACCGGGAAATGTACAAGCTTCCCAATGGTAATGTTGGGTTATTCCCAAAGCAACGCAACATGATTGTGAACTTGCCTAAAGGGACACAAGTGTTAGATGGTGAGAATACGCATCGCTTGCTGGAAGCGGCGGGCATTCCAGCTTATAAAGGCGGGATTTGGGATAATGTTGTTGGATTCACAACCTCCCTATTCAAAAAAGGAGTGGATTTGTATAACTACGGTAAGGAAATTTTATCTCATCCCGTGAAATTTATGGAAAGCGTCATTAAGCGGTTTATGAGTTCAAAGTTAGGTAAAGTAGCAGGCTTTATGGCTGATATTATTTCTACTGTACCGTCAACAGTGGCTAACTGGGCAAAGGATTGGCTTAAAAAGTTAGTCAATAGTTCTGATGCTGGTGGCAGTGCTGCTAATCCTAAAGGTAGCGGTGTCATGCGGTGGAAGCCTTACGTTATTCGGGCTTTGAAAGCTAACAAATTTGAAGCGACACCATACCAAGTCAATGCGTGGTTAAAAGTTATTGCCCGTGAAAGTGGTGGTAATCCACTGGCAGTCAACAACTGGGACAGCAACGCCAAAGCCGGGATTCCATCTAAAGGGTTGGTGCAAACGATTGGACCAACGTTTAACGCTTACAAATTCAAGGGACACGGTAACATTTTGAATGGTTACGACAACTTGCTTGCTGGTATCAACTACATGGCTCACCGCTATGGACGTGGTACAAGTGCATTTGCCCGTGTTTCTGGTCCGATGGGCTACGCTAACGGTGGTTTAGTAACCCAACATCAACTGGCAGAAATTGCGGAAGGCAACAAGCCTGAAGTCGTCATCCCACTTGACGAAAGCAAACGCGGCCGAGCGTGGTCATTGTTGGGACAAACAGTAGCTCACTTATCAAATGGCAAGAAGACACAAGCCGCTCAAGATTCAGGCTCGAATGACTTAGCCACGATGTTTAAAGCACTACTGCAACAAATGCAGGAAATGAACAGCCGCTTAAGCCGCATTGAACAAGCACAATACGCAACCGCATTGACGGCAAATGACGTATATAATGCAAATCAGCAGGTAGCATACCAAAAACAACGCATCAGAAATACGGCGTTTGAATAGGAGTGATAATTGATGAATGAAAACAACATTTTATCCATTGGGACGCAAACTAGCGAAGATTTGGGGTTTATTGTTACCAAGTTTACTAAAAACTTAACTCCAGATATTACCGAAAATACCCAAAGTATCCCTGCTAAAGTGGGATTGGGATACATTCAAAATAGCTATGGGGGACTGCAGCTGGAAGCCACGTGTGCAATTATTGCCGAAGATAGCAACGAAATGTACTCTACATTTAGGGACATTTCAGACGCATTGTGGAATGACACGGGAGCAGAAAAAGAAGTCCCGATTGTTTGGAGCGGTGATAGTAACGATGGTATTATCACTTATTTTGGGCATGTCTCTAGTGTATCCACGCCAAGCTGGGTCAATGAAGTGGATTACAATTATGCAACCTTTACCATCACGTTTAAATGCAGCAATCCTTACGGCTACGGTGAAACTCGCCGAGTGAAGCCAATTTTAGACCACCACGGACCATTTGTTGACGTGGTGAAGCTAGATGAAGCTAAACTGATTAACAGCGATAACATGCTATTTGATACATTTGTTAATCCAGTTAATCCCAACTTAACCCAGCGGGATTTTGGGAGTGATGATTACTGCCCGTATCAAAAAGTAATCGAATTTGACCCGGATTGGGACACTATCCAAGCCCAGGGGTATCCACTAACGTTGAATTTGTCATTTGACGTTGAAGTGCAAGGGTTCAACACTAAGCCAGTTGTGAGCGATGATAGCCGTAGCCTAGCTGGTGAAGATGTTTCTGGAACGGCAGAGACGTATTCCGGTAGTGTTTCTAACGAAATTAGTTTTGAAACCGTAATTAGTTACGAAGACGGGACAAGTGAAGTTTTTCGTTGTGTAGGTAAAGCGGCACAGCTTGCAACTAAAACAACAGTGCAAGCAGAATTGAACGTTACTAAGCAAATCGCTCAAGTTGGCACGTGTGGGCTATACATCAATTGTTTTGCTAAAAGAATTATTTTTGATAACCCACAGCTTAGAATTGAGCACCCAGTAACGCAAGCCAAATTAAGCTTTAAATGGCGCACTGAAGTTGAACAGCCGTTTAGCGTTAATTTAAATAAAGTTGCTGAAGATGGGACAAACAATGGTGTTGCGTTAGCACAAATCCACCCTGATGACTGGAGTAAGGTTGATACAAACGAATATAACGAGTACGTGGGCGAATGGAGCGGGACTGTTCCCCTTGACCCCAGCGGCGATTACGCTAGCTGTAATTTGGGAGTGGCAAACGAAATTGAAAGTCCGCTCACTATCAAAGATATAAGCTTTACCATTGAAAATGACGATGGGACGACTACTAGCCTTTTTAAAGATAGCGGCAAAGATATTCCCGACCCTAGCCACACAGCTTACATTTTTGTGGGTGAGCTAGCAGACAGTATCACGCTAAATGTTGATGGAACGGGACTTGCTCACCCGCTACTTTCAATGAAAGCCAAAGATACTCGCACACAAGTAGGATATAGCGTTAAATCTGGGAGTGAAAAGTATGCTTACGTTGGGACTGATGTTAGTGTAACAACAGGTGAAGTAACCGCTGGGGGGACAGCCAAGCACTACGAAAACGTTTTAAGTGATAGCTGCAATGATTTGTCTTTATGGAAAGGCATTGGCAGCAGCAACCTTACCTTTAAACTTGATGGTATCCCAAGCGGACGCTTAGCCAGCAATGGCAACGGGTTTAACGCCGCTTATGTAACGTACGATATTAAAGATAGCCTAGGTAAGAAAACTGGGAAGCAAGGAACGCGGAAAAATTTTGGTTCAGCCAAAAACAAAAAAGATTATTACGGACCAGTAATTGCACGGTACTTGACTACATCACTTCAAGATTTCAAAGTGAAAGTTCGCTGGAGTTTCCACGCTCATCATGCTTTTGCTAAAGGTAAGGAAGATTTTTATTTGCTGGATGCGAATGGCTACCGCAGAGCATTGCTGCAAGTGTACGATGGCACCAACGATGGTAGCGTACAAATACGGCTAATTTTAGGACCTAATAGCGGCAGTGATGGTAAATATTTAGTCAAAACCCCTGGAAAAGTCAAAAAGGGAAAAACAAAAAAGTACTATGTAAAGTACTATGACGGTGATACACACAGTGTTACCAAGTCAAAGAAAGTACGATACAGTGATAAGCAAATTGCTAGTTATAAAAAACAAATTGCTAAGCAAAAAGCGGTGAAAAAGCCGACTTATTCAGCTAAAGGCAAAACTAAGAAGCAACGTGACGCAGCGTGGAAAAAGTATCAAAAGCAATTAGCTAAGTACAAAACGGCTCAAGCAAAACTACGTGAACTTGAAAAACTGCAAAAAGCAGGCTGGAAGTACGAGAAAAAGTACAATGAAACGGTTGGCTCACAACGCAAAAAACTTGTTACCGAAGTTGAAACATCAAGCGTTTACCGTAATTGCTATGTTGAGTTTAACTTTGAACGTGTGGGGCAAAAGTACAGCTGGGAAATTGATTTAATCAACCAAAAAACGCATAAAACAACATCGCGGGTGCGGGGGTCATTCACAGATAAAGACAACAAATATTCTAACTGGAATTTGGCACAAGTGGCGTACTTTTTAGCAAAGAAAAACGTCAGCCCGTGGGATGATTGGTCAGACAAACTTAACGACACGGTGGGACACTATGCGGAAGATTTTGGGGCATTATATGACGTGCAAGTGTACAAAATCACTGAAAGTGTCGACCCTACACCTGTGGTTAAGAAAAATGACGAGTTAGTGTTTAACTGTGAAGACCACACGATTT
>JAVBXB011961288.1:0-10312 GCA_034781655.1 Eupsittula astec
GGTCTTTTTCTTGAATATCTTTCTGATATTCTTTTTCTTCATACTCTATTTGAGCTTTCAGCTTTTCTCTTTCAACCATGGTTAATTCTGAATTTAACAATTGTTCTTCAAGATATTTTATTCTCTTTTTTCTTTGTTTAAGTTTTCTATGAATCAACAATGCAGTCGTTATCATTCTGTCGCCTGATCTTCAGGCTCTGATACCAATTCTGACGCCGATTTTTCTGCTTCGGTTAGCAGTATTGCTTCAAACTTTGCCAAGCTGTATAAAATACAATCTAGCTTTTTATGCTCCTCTTTTTTGTAAAGATCTATCTTTTCATGTAGTCTTTCATGATTTCTTCTTTGACTGGTTAATAGGGTTTCTACCATTCTAGTTAAAGTTTCTATTTTCTCATCCATTTCTGTTAGGTCTACTAACATCTGGTCTATGTTTAGGAATGATCCTTCCATTACTGACTTTCTTGAAAATATCCTCCCTTCTCTTTCTCTTTCGAGGTATTTTTTGAAGCTTTTGGCTTCTCTAATTTTTCTCGAATAGAGAATACTTCTAACCTTAACTCTAGTAAACATTTTTCTAGAAATTTTATAGAGTCGGTCTGATCTTTTACTAATTCATGCAAAGCAAATATTAGTATATTATCTTCTCTGTGGGATCGTTCTATGGCTAGTATACTTTCACCGTATTTGGTAATAGTATCTATTCCTTCTCTTAGATCTGCAGTGCCTCTCTCAATTTGAGCTACTCTCTGTTCTAGATTCCAATTCATTTTCGAAATCCTTTTCTATTAAATTTTCCATTAATATTTCCATGTCATCTTCTCTGTCTAGACATCTTTGTAGTTCATCTATCTTGTCTTGTATAAGACTTTTTGTTACCGTATCCATTTCTTTAGGTATCTGCCTATGGATCTTTTTTCTACATACAGCTAACATTCCTGTTATGTTTTCTAAAACTTTGGACTTGTAGAATGTCCTTTTGCATTCCTGCATATCTTCTCTAAACCTAAATAGCTTTTCCATGATGAGTTTCATGTCTGCAATTGTTGGTTCATTAAGATTTCTCGAGCTAATCCTTGTGTCTACTCTGTATAGCCCGTATTGTGGATTTTTCATGATAAAATCCTCATAGACTGTAAAGTCTCTTAATACAGCATCCTGCTGTTGTTTTCTTCTATATGGTCCTCTTGTATAACTCCTTTTCTTAGGCGTCATTTATTAAGAATCCTTCTGCTTTATTTTTACAAATAGAACAGTATTCTTTAATTGTTTTATGTTTTACTAAAACTTCTCCTATTAGGACTTCTATTCCAATTCTGCAATTGGTACAGATTGGTTCTTCTGTACTATGCAACTCTTTTGTTCTCTTTTTAAGAGAGCTTCTATTATCTCTGAGGGATAATTTTCTCTCTGTTCTTTGACCTTTTCGGCTTCTTCTGTACTTATCCAAAATCTTCTTTTCCCAATAGTATAGCCTACTATTTTTGAAAGAGTTTGTTTTAGATCTGATGGCATTTTTCCTACCATGTATAACTTTACTATTTCTAGGTTTTGTTCTGAGTTCATCTAAACAGAGTTTCGAAATCAGCTTGTGTTTTTGCTTTTCCATCTATCAGAAAAATTAATTTGTTGATGTTACTACAATCTATTACATAAGAGCTTGGGTTCCCAATCTTGGTTAACTTAAGCTTCTTTCCTTGCAAAGTTTGTACTGTCATCTGGTTTCCTATTGCTATATTAGAAATTGCATTCCACGTAGCACTATAGTTGCCTGTAGGTGTACTTAATTTCCATCCTTGGGCTGTTACTTGTAAACTTTGATTGTTTGAACTACTATTATTTCCCATATCAGCAAACAATACACACTCTATCAAGTTCTATGCGTGTTTACCTTTTGTTCGTTTTGATGTCCTCTGTGGGTAATGGGTCCAGTACGACTTCCGCTTTTGATTCTGTCCAGCCTCAAGCTTTGATCCTGCTATCTTTGCCTGCTTTTCGCCTCCTGCGATTTCTGCAGCAATTTGATACTAGATCTATGCTATCCGTACTAAGAATCGTGTTTATCGGAATTTCTCAGAAAGTATTCTGAGTTTCTTTTATTGAAACTGAAAAGAGTACAGAGCAATTGTAAGAGTTTAGCGCTTAAGGCGTTCTGTCTCTGACAATCGATGATCCTAAACTGAAATGCAACTTGGTTTTTATAGAGGTTAGACCATAGCCCTCTGTTACACGTTTTCCCTACATTTCTTCCATTTTGCTGATTTCCGTGTCTGTCACGTTTTCAGTAGGTTCCGTGCTTTTGTCAATTGGGAGTGGTTGAGCCAACTTGCGAATTGTACTTTTGCCCACCTTGATCTTCCCGATTTTGAATCTTTCACGCCAGACAGCAATTCGTCCATATTCGTTTTTGGCAATGACTTTTGAAAACTTGCTGATCATTAAATAGTTTCCACCGACCCCATCGTTGTAGTTGAGTTTGACTTTGGAGTCTTCTCGAATTTCTTCAAGCTTCTCGAACATACTCTGTATTGAATCAGCTCTTATATCAACTATCTCTTCTGTAGTTAGTCGATGTGGTCCTCGTGGTTGAGTCTCTGGTGCTCTGAACTTTCCACTGTTTGGTCCGACTTGTATATAGTGATACGCACTAGAGTAACCATTTTCCCAGTCAGGGATTGTGCTGATAACGTTCAGGTGTATACCTGTTTCAGGTGTTATCTTTTTAGCCTTAGCATAATTTCTTATGCTAGTATTGAACTGAGCGTTGAACATCTCGAGTTCGCTGAGAAATGGTCCTGGATAAATTGTTTTAACCAGTCCTGCATCCAGTAGCCTTTTGGCTTTTTCTGGATCTGCTCCAGGTAGTATAACTACCTTGGTAATCCAATCATCTATAATGACTGGCTCAAAACCTGGTCCTTCTGGACTTCTGGCAAAGTTGTATAATTCCAACCATTCATCAATGGTGAATTCTTCTCGCGTTCTTTCTAAGAATACTGATTGAATAGGCTTTGGTGCCCTTTGAGGTCTGAACATTCCCATCATTGTCTCCTTGGATTCCTGATTGAGAATGATCTTTGCTTCGAGCTGACTCTGGCACTGAGTAGCTTCTTTCTGTCTATGTTTTGGAATTTTCATCCAATTGTCGTAAATGCCCCTTTCAGGTCCATTCTTGACAACATAGAGATAGGTCTTCCTATCATCTTGTTCCCTTTGTACAGCTGGAACTTCTTCTACTGTAACAGTAGCTTTTCCTTTCTTGAGTCCTTCAAGGAAACTCAATTCTTCTTGTAGTTCTGCAAGTCTGCTTTTGACTACAAGGATACGAGAGTCTACCGAATCCATTCCTGCAAGATTAAACAAGTTCCCTTGTTAAAGCATCTGCAAGACTGTTCTTTTTACCCTCTATATGTTCAACCTTAAACTGATAATGGTTGAACCACTGTTGCCATCTAAGCAACCTTCCTTGCTTATAATCTCCTGCAATATTGTTTCTCAAGAATCCAGCAAACTGTTTGTTATCAGTTCTTACGGTGAATTCCTGTGAGATCACATATATTGAGAATTTTTTAATAGCCTTCTTAACAGCTAAGAATTCTTTTTCATTACTATGATAGTTTAACTCTGCTCCTTGGAAAGATCCAGAGGTATATCTACATAGTTGTTCGAAACCTTCTCTGTCTCGAGCTTTTAGAACAGCGCCCCAATATTCATGGCTAGCATCTGTTTCTATTATCATTTCATCCTCAGGTTGAGGGTGATATAATTTGGGAAGTTTCCCAAATTTCTTTTTCATTTTCTCTACATACTCAGTATCTTGAGTAGTCCAGGAAAACGAAACATCTTTCTTAAGTTTAGCTTGTAGTGGCTTTCTAGCTTCTGCTAACTTAGGAATAAATGATTCTACATAAGTAAGACACCCTAAAAATCTCTGTAATTGGGTCTTATCCTTAATTTCACTTGGAAACATTCTTATCTTTTCTAAGACATGATCTTGGAGTTCTATTTCTCCTTCTGTGATTTCTAATCCTAGAAAGTTTATTCTTTCTTGGAATAGTTGAGCTTTCTTTGCACTAAGTATTGTTCCTGTAAAATAACAGGCTAACAATGTACAGATTACGTCCTTGTAATGCTGCTCTTTTGTCGGACTGTATACCAGTATATCATCTACATATACCGATACAAACCTTGAATTTTCCATGATAGCTAATCTATCATTCATAATTCTCTGAAATATTCCTGGTGCTTGCTTTAGTCCAAATGGAACTACATTCCATTCGAATTGTCCTGCGGGACAACTAAAACTTGTTAGAGGTTTACTCTGTTCCTCTAACCTTACTTGCCAGAATCCTGACTTACAGTCGAACCCTGAATAGAACTTATTTCCTCTAATCTGGTTTATGAGTTCTTCTTTCTTCGGCAAATAATAACCGTCATCCTCGGTTTCTTTGTTTAAAGCCTTATAGTTTATGACCATTCGCTTTTTCCCTCTTTTTATTTCTGAATGATTTTCTACCAAGAATGCAGGGCTACTATGTGGACTTTTGCTAGGTCGTATAACCTTAAGATCCAGTAGTTCTTTAATCTGCTTCTTGAACTCTTCTCTATCATTTGGAGTATAACTCATTGGTTTTACCCTAATGACTTTTGTTGGATCCTTCAGTGTTAGACTAGCAGTTTCATTACTTAGTCTCTGTATACTATGATCCAATGGATTTTCAGAACAGGTTATGCTTAACACGTGTTCTACTATTTTATCTCCTAGTTCGAAGTCTCTTAGTTCATTCATGAATTCTTCCCATTCAGTCTGAACTAATTCTTTCCTATAGCCAAGACTAGGTGGATTACCTTTGTATAAGTCTAAAGCTTGTGGAGTTTCAGCGACTACCCATTGGTGTCGTTCTATTTTTCTTTCTGGTGCAATGTTTTTGCCACCATCTTGGTTTTTCAACCTTGATTTCTGCCAATTTTCTAAAAAGGTAGGGCTAGCAAAGCTTAGCGCCATCTTTACCTTTGGTATTCTTACCTCTTCTTGTCCAATGGTAAGATGTATCTTATCCTCATGTTGGACGAATGGTGAATACATTCTTAGGAAGTTATTTCCTATCAACAGATCCATGCCTGTCTCTTGTTGGTATATCCTAGGAATCCTAAAGGTTTTTCCTTCTATGTTGACCTTAATGTCAACAGCTTCTTTGTCTAATCTAATTTCTCTGGTATCAGCTATTTGGACGATCACAGCTTGTCTTGCTGGTCTCCAAAATTCTGCTGGTATAACATGCTTATTTGCAACACAAATACTAGCTCCTGTGTCTATGTATGCATGCAAATGGTATTGTTTATATCCTTTAAACTTCAGTTCTACTTTTATGTAGATACTGTTTGGATTAGTGATATTATTTATCACCTCCTTTTCACTAGTTCCCATTCCGATCCAGGGTCACTAGAGAAATCTTCTTCCTCGTATTCAGATTGTATAGAGTCTTCCGACTCTGTATAACTATACAAACTGTAGCTATACTCAGATTGTATTTCTTCTACTGGTTCTAGTTTCATAGCATAAGCTACTTCCAGTATTCTATTTTGCTCTTTTGTCTTTCTATTGGGACACTCATTTGCATAATGTCCTTCTTCTTGACATACCCAACACTTACAGTTTTCCTTTTTCTTTGTATCTTTGGGTTTACTATCATCCGTCGTTTTCTTTTTCCTAAAGTATCTTTTCTTCCTTCTAGGTTTAGTATAAGCAGGTCTTCTCCTGAAGTACCTTCTTTTTCTCCTAGTAGGAGTATAGGTAGGCTTTCTACGTCTACGCCTATAAGTTTGTTTGGGCTTTCTTCTTCTTGAAGATCGCCGCCTTCCACTTGGACCACACCCATAGGTGCCTGGTAAGTCCAATGCATGTGGATCACAACATGGCCCAAGGCCTCGTTGCATCTCGGTAGTTTCTTTAGACCTTTTGCAGGCTTCTTCGAGCACTGTCTGTAAGGCCTTTTTCCTGCCAGCCAAACCATCGGTATACAAGTATCCGTATGGTACACTAGGGTCAGGTTTTCTGCCTCTTTCGTATTCGGCTTTAGCTTTATCTCCCCAATATGAAGGGATCTTTTCGAAATATATGTTAGCATATATTCCTTGTTCTTCTATAGGTAGCTTGAAATAATATTTTTCAAACTGACAAGTAAATTCTCTCCAATAACACATGTTACACAAGCGTACATTGTTAAGAATATATCTCGCCTTCTTTCTTTCTTCCTCTTGTACTCCTCCTGAGTAATAGAGTTTATTGTATCCTACAAATTCGTTGTAGAGCAGGTTGTTCAACTGTCCTAAGAAACAGTTAGCAAAATCCTGCCTTACTGGCTGTGGCTTATTATCTCCCATCTTAGTTTTCTACTCCTGATGGTTCTGGTCTATCATTAAAAGGATTTGGTCTTGGATTATTACTATCCTGACCTTCTGGTGGATTTGGTGGTTGAGGCCTACTGGCTCCACAACTTTCTGCTATTGCCAAGATATATCCATATCCTGATCCTTGCCACCAGTTTCTCACATTACCTCTAGTTTTATAACTGAGATAATTGACTATGACTTCTGGACTAGCATTCTTTAACTCATGATTGGTGTTTATGATTAAACCCATCTTTCTTATCCAACCGTCTATTTCAGCTGCTGGATCTCTAACACAATCAAGATCTAGGATATCATCCTCTGTTGATCTTTGATCTTGCCTTTTAGGGACATACTCATAAGGTACATTCCTTTTAGTGTCTGCTGGTGCTCTAGGAGCTCTGTAAGTTTTTCTTCTTCTTCTTACAGCTGCTACGTTAGCTAGGTTGGGTAAACCTAATTCTTGCCAAGGTAGGTCATCTGCACTACTAGTTACTCCCCAAGCATTATCTTGTAATTCAGCTAGTCCTGGTGAAGGTTCTATGTTTTCATATCTATCTCTGTGGTCTATATACTCTTCTACTGGCCAATCAAATTCTTCTTTTGGCCTTAGTTCTCCTTCGTTTACTTCGAAGTTATCTTCCCATTCCATAATCTGAGATTTGGACTCATGGGGTTCCTTAAAGGCATTTATTCTTCTATTTCTTAAGGAGACAACTGATTTGTCGTCTTCTTCCTCAGAATAGGTTCCCAAATAGGGTTCATCTATTTCTTCCAATGCTAAGATCTTTTCGACCTTTTCTTCCATCCTAGAGTGGAATTCTTTAGGCTTCTTTTCTTTATCCGTTAACAGTATTTCATTTACTGTTTTAGCCAATTCTTCCATGGTTTTGGCTTGCTCAATCTTCTTTATTATTTTGCTTATATGCATCTAGTGGAATCCATCCGTAAGGGACTCTTCCTGGTTCTGGTTTATCACAACAACTAGGTGCTGGACTTCTAACTGATTGAACCTTAGGTTCTTTTTCTGGTTCTACTTTTCCTTTGTCATCATACTTCTTTGGAGGGACGTTTTCATCCTTTTTAGTCCAAGGTAAGTTATGAGGTGGAGGTGGTATTTCAAAACTTCCTCCTGAAGGAGTAGGATTTGGGCTAGGTGATGGTCCTGGGCTAGGACTAGGTGTTGGACCAGGCTGTGGTCTCTTCTTTAGTTCTTCTTCTATTCTTTTTAGAGCATCTAGTGTTTCTTTACAACACTTCTTTTGTCTTTCATCTAAGGTACTTACGGTTTCATTTATTAGTATAATTGCCTTTGCCAAATTCCTTATGGCTTCTAAAAGTATTTCTTGATTATGAGAAATAACAGTCAGGCCTTTTCCTTGTCCTCCTTTGTAAGGATCGACGTGTTCATTTTCTGTTTTTACTAGATTCTCCATTCAGAAGAAGCTGAACGGTTCTCTATTTCTAGCTCGATGTCCAAAAATCTTTTTATATCTTTCGATAATTTCTGTATAGTATCTTATCTGTTCTTCTATTTTTATCATCCAATCTTTTTCAGATGGTGATAATTTTCTTCGTTCTAACTCTATAATTTTATCCTTGATATCTTCATAGTCAAGGATGTTCATGTCTTCGAATCTGTCGAATTTCCCTAGACTTATTTCTGGGTCCATTATTTTTTAGGTGGATCCATTCCTAGGAAATCTGCTATTTCATCTATTCTTTCTTTTAGTTTTGAGACGTCTGTTTCCTTAAATTTGTTAAGGATTTCATCCATCTTTTCTATGCCTTTGTCTAGTTTTTCCTGAAGCTCAGGTAAACTGACTTTTACGCCTTGAATATTTCCTTCTTCGGATTTATTCTTATTCATTTTTGCTTTCAAGTAGTTTTGTAAGCTTGTCATTTATTTCAGTTAAAACTGTAAATAAATTCTGTAGTTGTTTAAATAGCCCAATAAGATTTATTGGTGCTTCTATGGGTTGATGATGTTCTTTTTCCATCTCACCACGTTTCCTGTGCTTTACCAAGAGTGTCTGTCACTTCCCGATATTCCTTCTAGTCCTTTTAGGATTAGTTCTAACATTTCTTCAATTTTGGCTGTAGTGCCTGAATCTCCTGTATTGAGATTTTCTAGTTTTTCAATGATTTTTTCCAATTTTGGGATGACCTCATTGGTAATTTTTCTCAAAGCTTCTGAAGCTTTTCCATATACTAATCCTACAGAGTGCAAATCTGTCTGTGCTATACAGACTATGGAATTTGCCATTTTCTTTAACATTTTAACTGTATCAGTATCTTCATTCTTGACTTCGTAATGTTTTAGGTGTTGGAAATTAATTCCACTTTTATAACATTGACTTTCAAAGATTCCTTGGACTACAGGTGTATTTCCTGTTTCGTCTCTATAGGCTCGATCATAGTCATCTTGTTCTCTCTCTTTTGTAGCGGTTCTAAGTCCTATACTGACTTTAGGACTCCATTCTTTATTATTGGCATCAAACCATTCTCCCCATGTGTATTCACTTCCATCACGGGGCTTTACATATGCATGCTCTTCTTTCTGATTGAAGTCTGGAAAGTCTTCCTTGGCATCATTTTTTATTATTTCATTTTTAACCTTTTGTTCTACCATTTTACCCTTTTCTACTTTGTACGTATGGTTTCCTTTTTGTACAATAGGCATCCTAGTCGACTTCTCCGTCGATCGTATCGCTGGGTAAGATGAAGTTGTTTTCTTCATTATGGTAGTATGGCGGCCCGGAGTTGGGTTTGCCATTAGGTTTTTTGCTTTGTCCCGATGGTCTATTACCATTTTGGTGACTATTGCTGCTACCGTTATTAGTGAACCTAAAATTAAGATTTCTGTGAGCATCTTCTCCTAATACACTAAATCCGGTTTTGTTTTCATTGTCCATGTGTAGTGTCCATGGTTCTTGGGTTATTCCAGTTAACCCTGTTTGTCCTCCGTGCATAGCTAGAGAGCCAGCTCCCATAACTGCTCCTCCTACTGCACCTACTACTACTCCGGCTAGGCCGTCTACGCATCTAAACACTGCATGGCCTAATGCTCTAAGTGTTCCTCTCTGTTTTCGTGGGGGTCTTCCCGTTCCCGCAACAGAGTATTCTCCAGATCTGACTGGTTCTAGATATCCTTCAGCCGTATATCTAAATCCTTTTGGAGCTGGTGGGAAACTAAACCCAGCTTCAAACGACATATTTATTAGTTGCCCATCCTAAGATGAAACAAACTATAAATATGAGATTTGCCATGATTACTTTCTTGGCAATATCTTTTCCCCTTCTTGCTTTGGCAAGCAAGCATTTTCCATACTGTTGTCCTAAAGCTCTAGCCTTATTGACAAATTCTTCAGCTTCTCTTAAGAGTTTTGCTGATTCTTCTATCTTTCCCTCTAAAGCTTCAGAAGTATCATTGATACTTTGGGAAGCTCCAATTCCTAGATTTATTACATCTAGTCTTAACTGCTTTATTTCGTTGTAATTATCTCTTATCTCATTTATGATGGCTGCAGTTTGGTTATAGGAATTATATTGATAGATTGATGCAAACCAAATCAATAAACTTAAAGTTTCATTGTCACTGTATTTCGTGACATCATTATGTGTTCCTTCTGGAGTTACCCTAATTGGATCTATTAAGGCTCTTTGTTCAGGACTTAATTCTAGAGATCCTGCTTTATAGGGTTTTATCTTTTGTTTAAAAATTTCTCTTTCCTTACTAAGGTTTTCTTCTTCTATTTCATCCGGAGTCTTTTGTGGTTCCTCAGTATTAGCTTTTTCTAATATTGGGATACCATTAGCTATTTCTTCAACCTCTTTATCGTGTTGGTCTTTTTCTTGAATATCTTTCTGATATTCTTTTTCTTCATACTCTATTTGAGCTTTCAGCTTTTCTCTTTCAACC
>JAVBXB011980085.1:0-10226 GCA_034781655.1 Eupsittula astec
TGAAACAAACAAAGCAAGCAAGCTTTTTCCGAAACCCAGGATCGAGCCAGGGACCTTTAGATCTTCAGTCTAACGCTCTCCCAACTGAGCTATTTCGGCAGGTCTTGACTGGTCAAGGTTTCAAGGTGAAGATCACGTCACGTGAGGTCACGAGGTCACGTGAGCAACGAGGACTAAGCCCCTAGCAGTTTGTTTTGTTTGTTGTATAAAACTACTTTATTATTACTATATATATATTTTACCTAATTGATTCATTTCTTAATAACTTTACTGTTACCAGTCAGTAATTTGTATCTGCCGTTAATCGTTCTTTTTTTTAGAAAGTTACGAATGACCGGCTTGTATCTCTTTGTTTTAATTTAATTTCTTCTTCTTCATGGTGACTGCTGAGGAACGCGCTCTCGTCAAGCTCGCCGGGGAACTCGACAGGCTGAGCCGCCAGATCCAGCGTCTTCTGGAGAAGCAGACGGAGCTCGAGAGGGAGAAGACGAGGCTTGAGGCTGCCCGCGACGCCACTTTTGCAGTCACCGGGACTCCAGCTGCGCTTCTGCGGCACGCCGCGACGGTTAACTTCACTCCTGCACCGGGCTGGGAGCGTCAGCGTGGCCGGGGGAAGCCGAGATCACGGTCTCCTCTTCCCCAGCCAGACTTCACCTCTGCGAACCGGTTCGAGGTGCTCAGCTCCGAGCCGTTACCTGCTCCAGCACCAGCTCCGGCACCGAAGGCTAAACAGGGCGGTGTTCTTATTATTGGTGATTCTATAGTTAGACATCTAAAAGTTTCAGGCGCTAAGGGTAATGCTGTTGTGTCTTGCCACCCAGGTGCACGTGTCCTGGAGGTTGCCAGGTGCCTTCCAGCTGCATTACGGCAGCGTGAGGACTACGGCACCGTCATTTTCCACGTGGGGACGAACGACATCTCCGCCCGCCGCAGCGAGATCCTGAAGGAGCACTTTCGCACGCTTCTGGATACTGCTAAGATGAAGACAGACGCCAGGATCATCGTCTCCGGCCCCCTGCCCACATACAGACGAGGATGCGAGGTGTTCAGCAGGCTCTTCGGGCTCCACTCCTGGCTCCGGACCTGGTGCGGCAGCGTCGGCGCGGACTACGTCGACCACTGGGAGTGCTTTCGGGAGCGTCCTGCCCTCTTCCGCCGAGATGGTCTTCACCCCAGTCGCCTAGGATCTGCAGTTCTCTCTGGGAACATCGAGGCTGTTCTTCGCCAGGCATGACTTCCCATAATCATCCCCTGGCGTCTGTCTTCATCAAACTCCACAGATCAGGCCAGTGGCGTTTACTTTATAAATACATTTACATTTACATGACTGTGTCTGTTTACCCTCGCAAGTGTAAGAAAAAACGATATAAAAAAGTATGTCATAATAACTTAATCAATATAAATCTAAGTAAACCCCATGATAGCAATGGTATTAGTAAATTAAGGTTAGGGCTTCTAAACATTAGATCACTTGCAACAACTAAAACAACTAATGCTTGAGTTTCTTCATGAGTTTGCTGCACAGTTTGTTAGCCATGATCCAACCCTTCATCAAAGTTCAAAGGATGCTGCTTACAGGACGCTGATGGCTGGAGATTTGGTTGGTGGACTATTTTCAGTCCAGCAGTGACCCTGAAATGAGTTCAAAACTAGCAGCACTCATACCATCACAGACACAAGAATGACCCACCACCCAAGTAGATCTTGATCTGTGGGGCTCCTTACCAATAGATAACAGAGTACAGGAGGCAAAAACAGTATGAAGAGAACTCTATCTGTAAACAGTTTGTACAAATGGACTACAGGCTGTAACTGTAGAACTAGAAAGTGTTTATATATGTTTCCGTGGAAATCATAAAATGGAAATAAGTGTAGAAATCAACTAATTTAATTCTATAACGCTTTTTACAATGGTGCATTGTCTCAAAGCAGCATAACGATGATATATCGCCTTCTAATATTTAGGCCAGACCCACACTAAGCACGTCTAGAGCAACAGAGGGGGTGTACCTAATAAAGTGACTGATGAATGTAGCATTTTTAATTATTTGATGGTATGGCAAAACTATATATGATAAAGTACTATATATTAACACTTTTTGTATTGGCAACTCAACTGTTGTCAGTTGTTTACTTTAAAACCTGTACAGATCGTGACACAACAATGCACGTACAGAACTCTAGAATTCTAGAATGTTGCAGTGAGTGCAATAAGAATGTTCAGATGAACAAACCACACAGTCGCGTTGATGAAGTGCAGCAGGTTTATTTGCAGCTAACTTCATTACTTTTACAGCGATCTTTAACTGCGTGCTAGTTAACTAGCAGCAATGAATCATTTTGGTAGCCAGGTACGCATCTGGCAGCCTTATTTAGGCAGTGTACTGCCCTTGGCCTCTCAAAAGCAAGGCCAAAACTGTGCAACGGTAAGTAACAGTAGCAGAGCAAACTGTAGTCTGCTAGCAAAATTGTTCAATTTGTAAATTTTATTATTAGTAGTGAGCAGTGAGCAATTAGTGTGCAATATAAACATTATACGTAGTTTTGCTGAGATTTTTCTGGCAACTTTTGAGACACAATTTAAGTTTTTGTTTAGTTGCTTTATTTATTTATTAGTGTGGGGTTTTTTTTTGCTTTTTTTAGAATATGTACAGTCTAAATCCTATCCCTCCTGCTTTGGCAAAGAAGCAGGAGATGAAACAGACCAAGAAAGGTAATAGTGGCCCCAAGAATTATCTTGGGGGTTGTGGAAAGTCTGCTGATGACCAGCCATACAAAGTGAGCAAACAAAATAAAACTTGTGCTCCACCAAAAACTGCTGTGGCACCAATGAGCTATGTGGAGCTCTTAAAACTTGCTGAAAAGCTCCAGCATGAACCGGTGCTAAAGAAAGCAGAAAAGAGGCTTCGCACAGAACGGGAATATAAGGTGTCTGAAAATAAGGCGCGATATGGAAAAAGGGGGCTTCAGGAACTACCTCATTTGAAGAGGGCAACTTCCAATAGCCCACCTGGTAGCGCTTTGAACGTATCAAGACTGCCAAGCCCATTGCAGGGCACTGCTAAATCTGCAAAGAAAGGACCTAGTCAGCGTAGCCTCCAAAAAGAGCCTCCAAAGCTTGGTCAGAGAGCAGCAGGAACTGAGTGGAATCTTCCTTCTCGAGCAGGTACCAATGGATTTATCCAATCTGCATCTGCTGGCAAACTGTCTTGCTTGGCATTTGTTAATTTGTAAATAATACATCAACAGTGAGCTATACCCTCAAGCGCAAGTATGACGATGAGGAAGAATATGACTCTGAGATGGATGACTTCATTGTTGACGATGACATAGACCAAGAGAAAATCTCTAAACACATCAGAGAAATCTTTGGCTATGATCGAAGAAAGTAAGACAGCAGACTGTGACATTGTAACATGAACATACACACAGAGACAAAAGTGCAAGATAACTGTTGAGCCTGTTTCATTAGATACAATGATGATAGCGATGATGACTTGAGGTCTATGGAAAGTAGCTGGAGCGAACAGCAGAAAGAGGAGGCAAAAAGGTAAATAAAGGCCTCATTTAGTTTACTCCTTAAAATAAGTATACGGACAAATATATTTCCATTTTGACAATTTACTGTTTGCTTGTAGTCTGAGACTTGCTATGCTGGAGGAAAAGGAGGAAGAGCAGAGGGAGCTAGAGGAAAGGAAACTGAAAAAGGCCAAGAAGAGAAAACTGGCCTAAAATATTTCAAACATCAAAGCCATAATAAAAGTCTTTGTTGCATTAATCTGTTGCAATGCATTCCCTCTTGGATAAACACTGTTCAGAGCCCACTAACCCATAAACCGTAACAACCAAGATAAAACCACTACCAGCTTTCATGCAGCTGAGCCATTTTTGCAATGCAGTTATTTTATAAAGATTGGGTTGTGGCCAATCTAGAGATGCACATTGGTTCACTTGCTTAATCTAGTATAAAGTCAAAATGGTGGGTTGGTTTGGCATATCCCAGAGAGTAAGGAAGAAAGCAGCCCTGGAGAGAGGGACCTGTCCATTGCAGGGCACATGCACACAAACCCACACTCACTCGCAGTGAGTATACTTTAGAGAGTATATACTCCATTTGACCTTACACATACCTTTGGATCGTGGTTAGACAGATGTTCACTCATTCTATTTCCAAACATTCATTCAGTCATTCATTTGGTCACAGGAAAGCTGGTGACAGGGCAAATACATTCATATACACTACTAAGAGCACTTTATAAACTCCAATTAACTTAACACACATATTTGGACTTGTCTCTAAAGTGGCTCTTAGTGTGTTTCCATGCTGAAGACGTGGTTGTGTTCACATTGAATCTCTACCACTGTTTATTTGTGCCCCTAGTCCTTTATCAGTAATACAATGTTTAGACACCCTATCTAGGTGACCAGGTAAAGGCTTATCTCACTGAGCCCAGTTGCCTTGAGCTGTGCTGGAGTGTGATTGACACCCTTCCCCACACTGGCTTCACTTAAACGTGCTCAGGCACGGTACAGATTGCCTACTGTCAGTATGCCCTTAGTAGAACTCAGCTGAAACCTAGAAAATTTTTCTTCTACCCTTTCGTCATGTCAGCAAACAAACCTTTTAACAGGTCTCTCAAACAAATCCTTGATTGGCCCAAACTTTACTTTTATGTCATTTAGCAGATGCCCTTATCCAGAGCGACTTACTATTAATACAGACTTGCTCAGAAACCTAACACTGGCAAAGGCGGGATTAGAACCCTAAACCTTCTGGTCTATAGTCCAGTACCTTAACCACTAAGCCACCACAGCTCCAAACTTTACACCTGTTACCTGTTTTACCTGTATTTTACCTGTATAATAAAGGTTGCACAAATTAGAACACATGAAACAATGTTTGAATGTTTTAAACAGTTTTTACTGGGCAATTTGCAACATATTAAAAACAGGTACAACATAAAAAGAGGTCCCTTTCTTGGATGCAAGTATTTTTGAATCGGTTAGACATAAACCAAATTAACCCAGTGGGTTAATCATTGCTCTGATTCAATCTCGAGAGTTACTACCTTTGTAATCTGGTTCTTCTTTAGCATTTGCGCTCACTCTCAGTCTATAATCCATTTCTGTGTTCTGTTCTTTGATACGACAGAGCTTTTTTTGAACTGTTGAGATTATTTCTAGGCTATGGTGTATGTTATGCTACCGGGCTAGCTTTCTGGAAAACACCCCACCAGGGAAAATCCTAAATCTAAAACACCAAATATAATCTGTATTTAGAGTGATATAACTTTTTTTTAAATCACTTTAGAACTAATGACCACTTTCCCCATGTGTGTTTATAATGCAACCAAGAGTATGTCATAAATAGCCACTACATGCTGAAGTGGCACTGAAACCCCAAAAACCAAACTTGGCCTGCTAGTGAGCTTTACCCAGCATGCTGTTTGATGTTGTTCAGTGTTCAGAGTGAGAGTTCAGAGTGAGCGCACTTCAAGCAGTGCTTCAGCTGGTATGTCAGTCCAGACATGTTTCTACATGGACAGTTTGATGACATAAGAAATGGTG
This sequence comes from Eupsittula astec, assembly GCA_034781655.1. Lineage (NCBI taxonomy): Eukaryota > Metazoa > Chordata > Aves > Psittaciformes > Psittacidae > Eupsittula > Eupsittula astec. Next base: position 5,569 of record JAVBXB011980085.1, read on the forward strand.
GTTATTGTGCAACTATTGGCAAAATAACATGTGACAAGCATGTGTAATGGCCACATGTTTAATCCGAATTAGATCTTTAGACATTAATCATTGTTTTAAATGTCATTGTCATGAAATAAAATAATATTCCTGAGTCAAAAGCCACAACACGGGTTGTGTGCCGAGTCATGGACTTTTTTTGCAAAGCCTGCCAAAACTATTGAGGTTTTTTCGTCAGTAGTGGTCCTCAGATGAGCACTACGTGGCTTGTTGTCAATCAATTTCTGAATTCTTTCTTGTGATGCTACATGACCACTTTCCCATTGGAAAAACTTGTCCTTGATCCAATATGGTGGCTTTCAAGATAGCCCCCCCCATCCATTACTTGCTGGGGTATTCAGATATGTCAGTTTCCTTTTTGTTGTTGAAATAAAAGGGTTTCCTGTGCCTCTTGACCCTGCAGAGAACCGTTAATGTGAAGCTGTGCACTTGTACACAGTAATGGTTAGAAAGGTGATAAAGCCAAAAAGCCATAAAGCTTCAACATGAATGTCAGGACCAAAGTTTTTGTAATTAACGTAGTAGTACGAACATTTTTCAAGTAAGACTCGGTCATCTCTGCATTTTGTGTACATGAAAGAGAAAAGAACATGCTTTGTCAAGTAGTAACTTGGATTAAAATAATGATGTTGTCACTTTAAACTCTAATTTTCTGGCTAACAATTCATTGCACAGGTAGAATTTCAAGACCTGTCTTGTTTGACTCACTGCTGTGGTTTTGTTTGATTCTGACTGATGACCTGAGGTGCACTGTTGTACAGCCCCCATGCTTTATGCCTTTCCACGTACCTCTTGAAGTGTTTTCTTTGAGATTGTAATTTGTTGTACCAATAGTTACCAGTGTACCAATGGTCTAATGGTCTTGGAAAACCCGAGCTTGGATTAACAAACAAGTGATATAAACCAGTGATATCTGGTTGTTAAAATAAATGGGGAAGCCAGATAATTGTTTATAGCACCATAAGTAATAAACCTATGACAGTTACTGTAATTTGTTGAGGCAGATTGCCGAGACATTTTAGTTTGCACAATCCACAACTTATCGAGCCTGCTTCATTTGTGTCGATAATTACTATTGTTAAGGAGTTTACTTTGAGTGTGACACAAAGCTTATTGACCACATACATTTTCCAAAACATTTTACCAAGCATACATACAATTATAAAAATGTACAAATTTAAATACAGTCGAATCTGGTTAATGGGATCACATCGGCACATGACCGTTTTGGTTCTAATAATCGGCTGGTCTGATTAAACTAGCATGCCCTATATTACAAGACGGGACGTGCTATAATTTATATAACATCAAATGTTAATTAATCCTTTATTGTGTGATTTACACGTATAGCGAACGTACAAACAAGAACTACTGTTGCTTACCAACTTTGCTCATTGAAAAATAAATTTGCAAACAAGTTTTTCAAAACGATCTACAGCACAATGTATAGATACTCAGCATACGAAGCATAATACTGTAAAAAACAAGTTCTTACTAAATTCCAGTCAACGTTTGAAGAACTTATCCAGTGTGATCTGACGTGTTCTCTTGACAGACTGCACTTGAACAAAATCATGAAAGTGGTGGGCGTGTTTTACCTCCTGCTGGTTTTGCTCTTGTCAACACAACTTTTTGGATTTTCCGACCTTTGATAAAAGCCTACATTCTCCCGGGGATCCCAAAAATCCTACCATATCTCGCTGAAACGCTTTGCAGTGGCTAAGTTCAAAATTGTCTAATTAAAACCATTGCTCATTTGCTTCTGAAGCAGAAAAGACTCCAAAGCATGAATGCAAGTGTAAAGGAACACATTTATTTTTTATTGGAAAACATACATATATATATATATATAGCGCATGTATTATTCATACGTTTCAAAACTCGAGTCCTTGAATACAACAGTAACTCCTTCACCAATTGTAAGATTGCCTTGATGATAATATTCCCCTTAACCAGCATTCCACTGTAGAACCACCAAGTAACCAAATTAATCTCTGTCCATCTGTCACGGACCATCATCATTTTATTCCCATAATTTTTAAATACAGCAAGCAAAGCGCAGATGAAATTTAGAGCATTTAACGAGAGGTGCAGACAAACGAGAGCAAGGGACAACTCCTAAAATGAACAGCAACATACAATCCTGTAACAATGTACACCGTTCACCAAAATGCAAATATGCTGCTCACAAACATGAAATATTGCCTAATTTTATATGAGCAGTGTACTAGAGAGTATGTATATTCATCCGTTTATATAGGTCCTAATTTGTGTGTGAAGACTGAGGCGTAAGAATATATGGCACATCTTAAAACCAGGATTAAAAATAAACACAGACTCATGCAACAACAACAGCAACAACAACAACAACAGGAGATGCAATGATCACCAGACACCACCGGGGAGAACGAGACATTTAAAAAGCTTAACACTGATAATAGCCATGACAGATCAAGATCTAGCGGTCATGTCGTTTATGCTTTTTTAAAATCAAGATCCTGTTCTTCAGTCCTGTGTAAAGATTCGGGCCAATATACATATCAGCTCCTTACAAAGTGGACAAACCAGTCAAAATCTAGCCTCTGGCCATATTGAGCCCGTCAAACTTCTGCGATAGAACAATTGAAGACGTATACAATATGATTTATAATACAGGATCTGTATATAAATGTCCAGTTTACCCTTCAGATTTTAGATTGGAACAGCAGCAGTTAAAGCACGGTTTCACCACATGGAGCACATGCAGTCCATCTCCAATTGAATGCAGCATTTTGACCCTTACAACAATTACCACATTTAATTCAGGTTAGTTGCTTGATTTATATTGTTAAGAGATGTTCGTCACACAATTACTTCCATCTTACAAATTGACCTCAGTTCGTGTACCACCGTCCACAAATTGTGGTGGTTATAGGGATGTCATGCAGTTATGCTTGGTCCATTCACATTGCTGGGACTACGCTGCAATTTTTCACCAACTAATTACACTTGTTCTATTGCGGCTGGAGTCGGCAGAATTTGAAATTATTAATACTCACTGAAATGCTTCTGATCTTTTTTTCCCTAAAGACAGCGTGATCTTAGTAGGACAAGCAATGTTAAGAGAGAAAGAGAGTGATAGAAAGGAGAACGTCTTTCACTTTGCAGTCATCATTTGAACGAACTCTGAAAAGAAGAGCAAAAACAGCAAATCAAATCAAGTTCTCAACAAGGGCTGAGGATCAGGACAATTTTATCTTTCATATCAACCTTTCATAGTAGGCTTTTTTGAGCACGTCGAGGATCATCGGTACTTAAAGAACACTGGCCACATTTCATTACAAAGACTGCAATTGGTTCTGTTTATTTGGATGTGCAGCACACTTTGAATATAAAGCATTTTCTACTCATTTATCATTTGGTATGGGATAATATTTCAATAGTTGTTTAAGAGCAGACCTGGCAACCTCGTATTTTGCCACCAGCCCATGCACACAGCCAAATCCAACTGAAATTGGGTAACGGGTATACATGCTTTTAATACTCATAACTGGAGTAAAATCCAGCTCGTTTTATCGGATTTCAAAATCACAGTATCCTAGATAAGTGACCACTTGAATAATCGGATGACTGCAAAACTGATTTTTTTATTGCATTATTAAGTGAATATATACACAGTGTCTGTTTAGGTTTATTTCCTCTAAGTGTTCTGTCATGCTTGTGTGTAGGGGTGCATAGGGGTTGGACTTCCAAAGCTGCCACTGTTGGGTCCTTGAGCAAGGCCTTTAATTGCTGGGACTGTAAGACTGTAGCAGTTATAAGTCGCTCTGGATAAGAGCATCTGCTAAATGCTGTAAATGTAAGATTTATGTGTGTAGGCGGTTTAATTACAAGATGCATAAAAAGATTCGTAGTTGGCAGCTGTATGGAAGAATGAGTCGTCAAGAGGAAGTCATGGGGAACTGACCCCTTTTACAGGTGCTTCTCTGTGCATGTGTTTCCTACTGGATCAGTCAGGCCAGTTTTTCTGTGAAACCATTTTGTTAAATGATGTTCCATTTGCAACAGACAAAATCCGAACTTTCATCAGTCACGTATTTAAACACAAGTACCACTTGATGCAGAATTTCTCTAAAGCAGTGATGTTGTCGGTTTTTAGTGTGAGAAAGTTCCTTCATTAGCAGAGGTTTCAGACAAGATAGATCATTCAAACCATAAACACTAGATTTATGAGTAACGTTACACTCTGCTCACAGTTCAGTTGGATTGAGGTTGATTTGTTAACAATTATCGATTTTATTTTTGATTAATGACATTCCTTTTATATATAATTGTAAATTATCGAATATATTTATTAAATACTCGTACAAGAAATGCGCATTGTTTTATATATGGGTGAAAACCAGGAATCCTAACCGCTAGACCATATGGGAATGAGATGCAGCTTCCTTCAAAAAGATTCTCTCCTAATTTATTCACATAACATATTCTGACTTTAATCAAATTACTGTGCAAATGAATTACTTTACAAATTGATTACAAAACTGTAACAGGATTAATTTATTCATTACTTTCTGAAAAAATTAATCTTGTTCCATATTACATTACATTCAAAAAACTGTGTGAGCTAAACTATACTC
>JAVBXB012011865.1:0-10093 GCA_034781655.1 Eupsittula astec
CTTCCCTTCCCTTCCCTTCCCTTCCCTTCCCTTCCCTTCCCTTCCCTTCCCTTCCCTTCCCTTCCCTTCCCTTCCCTCCCCTCCCCTCTTGTCCTCTCTTCTCCTCCTCTCCTCTCTTCTCCTCCTCTCTTCTCCTTTCTTTCACAAGCTTGAATGCCGAAGAGGGAGAACCGTCACTTCAAATCGCTTCAGTCATTCTCGTAGCTTGTATCACTGGCTGATTCGTGGGAATCCATCAGCGGTAATCATAAGCGTTGCAGCTGCTGGGTCACTAGTCAAGCAAGAGTCTCAAACTGGGAATCGCTGACTTCTTTCTGTGGCTCAGACAGGTGACTTTCAATTGCACCCCGCCTTGGACACGTCCTCTTGCTGTGTCCCCACCTACAGTGCAGTTTTGCTTTGAAGCAGGAGCACGGTTTTGAAGTAGTTCCACTACTTCCATTTTCAATGATTTAGCTTGGCTAGCCAAGTGGCTTCTGGAAATAGAACACAATCAAGAGATTTTGGTTAGAAACAACTAACTGAGCAGTTCCTTTCCACATGGGCAATGCATATTTACCCTTTCCTAATGGAGACTACAGTGTAAGAGATAATGACAGATCATTCAGAGAGCTTTGAAATATCCCTTGGGGATGCTTAGTGCAGAGGACCAGAGTAAGTCTGTCTAAAGTACACCATGGAATCCCTCTGAATTACTTCCTAACAGAAGCATGTCCTTACTCTGTCTGCTATGGCTTCAGCTGGTTTCAGTGTTCTTCTTCACCTAATACTTCAATTAAGAGTTCTAAAGGAAGATGGAAAGATGGAGAAATATCTAAATCACGGATGAAAAGTGCTTTGAGAACTTTGGTCATTAGCCCCATAAAGCATCAAAGTGCTGTCCTATGAAGCAAATGCTTTATTCTCTTGATATCGAAGGAGGGAAATAAATCCAATGTGGTAACATTAAGGATTGGTTAGAAAAGTAAACCTTGAAAACAAGTAAAGGAGAAGACCAAATAAGCGATTGCAGTGCCTGTGGGGTAACTGCAGGGTTAGGCAAAGAACTATTGTGCAATGCAATCTTGTTATAAAAGAAGTATTATGTGAATTTTTACTGTTTTATTTCTTGAGTGTTCTATTTGAAAGGGAGTGAATCTGTCGGGATTAGCTGTTTAATTTAGAAATGTAACGAAAATTGGCTTCTCTTTCCTTTTGAGTTCACCCCTTTTTATAGGATTTTATAATAGAGTAAGTAGGTATTTCTTTTAAACAGAGTAAAAGCGGGTAATTATGTGCACGATTATTTTTAAAATACAGTAACAATAGCAAGGATGAGATGAAAGGTATTTATACACTATTATACTGTCACGGTATGTCCCCTACATTAGTAACAGTCAGAGGATTCATGTTAGTGAACAAAAGATGCCTTTAAATAAGTAAATAAATAAATAAATAAATATGCATATAGGTAGATAGATTGACAGATAGACAGACAGACAGACAGGCACCTAAGAAACTGCTGTGAAGCTTCTTGCTCTCTTTTCTAAAAGTTAAAGTGAATACAGCATCAGGGGGTGTTACAAACATTACAAGCATTACCTTCAATCCACCACAGGTACGCACGAGAGGTCAGTCTGCAGGTTGTGAAGGCAAAGAAACTGCTCTGGTTTGATGTGAAGAACCAAGACGTAAGTTGCTGTCAGAGAAAAGATGCTGTCAAAGTGCGTCACGTCTATGCTAGAGCATCTCTGCCACCATCTGTAGTGCATCTATATGCACCTCTACTGGAGCATCTCTACTTATCCCGTCTGGGTGATCTTAGGAGCATTCTGAAGCCCCAGAGGAGGGTCTGTTTGTCTTTTCTGCTTTTATAGCCAGTGAAAATTCTTATAATTTTACACAGAGTGGATGAAAAACACTAAGTGTACTTGCAATCTTCACAGCTTCTAAGCAAGTGGAGATGAGGTTGTGGAATAAGCCAATAAAGTGTTGATCTGGAAGCAGCCTAAAGATTGTCTTTAACCAGGGCCTTGCATTCTTCATTTTTATACCATTACTTGCCTTCAAGAGCATGATCATTATTTTATTAACTTTCTACCACTACAGAAATGCACCTGAGTCTTTCCCAAAACTTACGGGTGGTAATTGGAAATATTCATCAGCGTTCTCTATTTCCTTCTTCATCTCAATTCTCTTCTGGCCTGTGAAGCTTTTCAGATCAGAGATGAAGATCAGCTATAATACGGAGTTTTGGAGACTGCAAAGGAAAAGAAGAATCATACTGAAAACTCTTTTCAGCCTCACGTGCAATCATCAAAGAAAAGAATACCAAAAGAATACCGCTTTATCATGGTAAGCATAAATTTGAGCATAGGTCTCCTATAAGTGAAGCGAGGTTAAACAGGTTCCAAAGAAGGTGAAGGAGCACACCCAAAATCATTTCCATAAAACCGTGTTTTCAAACAAAAGGTTTAAAGATTTAGATTTTCTTACAGGTGAAGAATGAAAATATACAATAAAATAAAATAAAAAATTACCAGCACATACAGTTTTCTTCTAGCTTGCTTTGCTTCATTCCGAATCTGAGTCTCGGGTCACAATCAGGGAGCAGCATTGTACAGAAATGCCGAAGCCTCCCCAAGCTTGTTATATCTTCATCAACGGGGCTTTGATACTGCTGCCTCCTGAGCAAGATCGGCAATTTAGTAGGAAAGTTGGTGTCCACCAGGTCAAATTAGGAAGAGGAAATCCCTCTTGCCACAACTTCACACTCACAGCAGAGTTGGCAGGCCAGAGCGATGGACAGAGAAGTATCTATGAGAGTGTTAGAAAACAGACTTTAGAACAGATTTCCATCAAGCCAGGAAAAATTACTTGCTCATCCCTTCAAACTAAACTCTAAGTAGAAGGAGGTGATCCCAAGCTGCATTCCTGACATCTATGCTGCAAAGTCATCCAATGTGACATGTTACTATACCAGCCTGTTAGGAAGACAAACAAGAGTTTTGAGTTTATGATGTTTGTTTAGAATTAAGCTCAAAGCGTTAGTCCTTTGCTATGTTTTTGTCTGCAAGTGTTTTCACTGTTTCCCAGACAATGTCTCCAGCAAGCTAGCTGCTTGTTTCATTTGGCCAGATATTTGGCCATATCTGGCCAGATATTTGCCTTCTTAGTCAATAACCAAATCTGTCAAGTTAAGAACATGTAATTAATGAGAAGGAAATCCTTTTATTTTGATCTGAGTTCACTTTTTGTTTGTTTGTTTGTTTTTGTTTTGTTTTTCTTTCTAGACCAAGAATGAATCATGGAGAACCAGCAAAACTGAGGTGAAAAATGAAATGAAAAATGTTAAGGTCGGGCAGCTTGCTCACTGCAAGTGCTAATCTGGAAGCAGATGGAGCGCATCTTCCTACACAACATCCTGAGACACTCAACAGGTCAGCCCATTTGATGAAGTACATTGCTGTCCTGAATTTTAATGTGACAGGGGTACTTTTAAGTCTCTTGTTTATGCTTTAGTACTTGAGGCGTGTGGCAGGAGCACAGCACACTCTTATTTGTCCACCCTTATGTGTTGATCGTGTGTAGGAAAAAGAGAACGTGCAGAGGCCCTCACCCATACATTGCATCTGTCACTCTGTGCAGCTACATCACTGAGCAAAAGTACCAAACTTAATGCTTGTGAAAGGACTTTACGCAAACTACAGAAGACTAAAGCGAAGCATTCACAATAAAAACACATTTTTTGCCTCAGCCAAGCATCGAACCACTTACAGAAGGGCATGGGCCCTCTCTATGCACCTCAAGGTGGGATCCACAAATCCTCACGTGGTTTCATCACATCCAGCACGCTTCTCTGTCCCTCCTAGCTCAACTTGCCCAGAGGCAGCTGCTCCCCAATTGCCATGGTGACATCATTCAGTTCTGTTTCTGAAGTCATCACCGTAGGCGCCTTGCAATGACAACAGAACACTCTCTGTTGCTAATGCGTATGTCTCAGAAACAATTAGAGAAGTGCCACTATCCCCAAGTTGACTTTAATTAGAGTAGTTCAAGAATTATTCTCTGCTACCATACATCCGTGGAAGGTGTGGGATAAATCTTGTCCTTCAGCAAGGATTACAGACAAAAGGAGCTTGATTGTGATACGTTCCCCTTACTTCCAGAGCTGTTGACTTTTTATTTCCGTGTAAGAAAAAAGAAGGTGAAATCAACAATTCTCCTCCTCCGAGTTGGGAATATGAAATAAGCCCAATTATCCAGGAAGCCTTAAAAAGGAAACTATATTTTTCCTTGTTAAACACCTTGTTTCTTCTGAAAACTTTTCCAGTACTTTGCAGCTGCGGTGGTTCTAATCGGGTGGGCAGCCGAGTTCCACCACGGCCACTCTCTCACTCCCCCTCCTCAAAGAGAAAGGGGGAGAAAATGCGATGCAAAGGGCTCAAGGGTTGAGATAAGGACGGGGAGATAGCCCCCTGCTACCAAAACTTTGCTACGTAAACCCACCAGAGCAACCCTTTCGGTGAAGAAATTTTTCCTAATAACCACCCTAAACCTCCCCTGGCGCAGCTTAAGGTTTTTTGCTCTTGTCTTGTCACGTGGGGCTTGGGAGAAGAGAACGATCCCCACCTCCCTGGAGCCTCCTTTAAGGTTCCTGTAGAGCACAATAAAGTCTCTGCTGAACCTCCTTTTCTCCAGGCTAACCAACCCCAGCTCCTTCAGTCGCTCCTCACAAGACTTGTTCTCTAAACCCTTAACAGGCTTCAGAGCCCTTCTCTGGACACGCTCCAGCACCTCCATGTCTTCGATGAACACAGTACTCGAGGTGCGGCCTCACTAGAGCCGAGCACAGAGGGACAATCACTTCCCTAGTCCTGATGGGCACTCTGTTTCTGATACAAGCCAGGATGCCCTTGGCCTTCCTGGTCACACTTCTTGACCACATGTCACACAAGAACAATTTTCATTTTTGAGGGTGGAAAAACCGTCATTCAAATAGAATAACAGAAAATCTTGCTGCATTACACCAGAAGTACGTTTTCGCCTGTTAAATATAAAATAAAATAAAATAAAACAAAATAAAAAATAAATAAATAGATATATCAAATCAAATCAAATCAAATCAAATCAAATCTTAGGAGTATACATATATCATCTTTTTAATTTTTTACATACGGTAACAATAGTAATGGTAATGGTAATAATAACCATAGCAATGCAAACTACCGTTCATACTACATTGTTTTTCTTTATGTTATTTCTCAGTGTCTGAGAAGATCTCAGTTGTTGGATTTGGAACAGTTGATGTATTATAGCATTAAGTACTAATTGCTTTCCCACTCAGTAATTTGTCTAACGTAGGAGAAGCTGAAGAAGTGAGGTCTTCACAAAGACAATAAGCTAACTGTGAAACAACACAACTGACTCTTGCACGTGTGATAAAACTGTTTCCTCAGCTGAGAGTGTCCCTGAGCTCCATCTTCCCTTGTGGCTGTAATGACCATTACTGAGGTATAGATTCAGTCTCCCTAAGCTCGCTGTCCATAATAAAACAGAAGAAATCCGTGTGTGCTTGACAGAAGCAGGAATGATGTATTTTGTTAGAATTTGGAGATTTTTGAGGAAACGGGAGCCTCCAAAATACCGACTGGTTCAGAAGAAATGAACCTGATCTTGCGAGAGCAGTCAGTTGTGCTGGATCATGAAGAATGCTATCAGAGCAAACCTGGCTTCACTCCATTGTTTTAGTTGTTGCTGAGAAGGGCTTGCACAGTTTTAAGGCCTTTTCCATTTTTTTTTTTTTATTTTTTATTTTTTTTCACGTTGCCCTGCCAGTGAGGAGGCTGTGGTTGCAAAAAAGCTGGGAGGCAACACAGCCAGGACATCTGAGCCAAACTGGCCAAAGGGATATTCCCTACCATATAGAATCATAGAACGGTTTAGGATGGAAGGAATCTTAAAGATCATCAAGTTCCAACCCCCCTGCCATGGGCAGGAACACCTCCCACCAGACGAGGTTGCTCAATGCCCCATCTGTCCTAGCCTTGGACACTTCCAGGAATGGGGCATCCACAGCTTCTTTGGGCGACCTCTTCCAGTGTCTCCTCACCCTCAGAGTAAAAATCTCTTCCTCACCTGAGTCTGTCCTCAGCCTGTCTTCATAGGAGAGGTACTCCATACCTCTGATGATCATTTCTGTGGCTCTGCTCTGGACCAACCGCAGGTCCTGGTCTCTCTTACTGGAGTTTTATTGCAAAACTACGTTCTTGCTCCATCCCAGCATCTAATAGAGATGCAGCCTTTGAGGAATAGATTTTCCTTAGTGTTCTAAGAAGAGCTGCATCCAAAGGACCTGGGGTTCTCCTAGGACCACTACAGAAATATTTCTGCTCTCCATAGCTTGTCCAGCACAGGTAGTGTTGGTCAGAGCACAGTTGCCTCTGACACTTGGTGCATGACACTTAACATAGACTCACAGTTTACACTGAGGTCAATCTGAAAATGAGAATCGTGTTGGAGATGAGAAGAAGGTGACAGAGATGTCCTTAGGGTAAATGAGTAATTTCTGTGCCCATTTCCTCCAAGCTGAAGAAGAACAAAGTGAATTAATTTAACAGTTGTCAGTAACTTAGATCACGATAGATTTTATTTCCTAATTGTTCTGACAGTACGTTCTCGTGTCCACTGTGGGTCTGTTCCACTTCCTAGAGCAGTCAAGCTGGCTTCTGCATTTGTCAGCAGAATTTTCCATAAACTTTTCCTGAGTGCAGTCTACATGGATAGAATATAAACCGTGTTTAACTTCCTCCATCCAGCCAAATGAATAAGTATTTTATGTTAAAGGACTAAGCATCTTTTTTTTTTTTTTTTTCTGGGTGGGGTGGGGGTTGTGGGGAGGGGGATCTTTTTTTCTAGCCCTTACAAAATAGATCATGGCAACGTTCTATTGAAAAATATGAAAACAGTTATCTTAAGAAACAAAAATGTATAGCAGCTAAGCGTAGTAACCAGTGGAAAGCTTTTTGCCAGTCGAACTTGAACCAAAAGAGATGGGAGAATTGTGCAGAAAGCAAATAAAGACAGGGAATCAGGGTGCCTCAGTCAATCAGATGTGATGGAAAGCCAGCAAAAGAGTGAGCGGTTTTTTCACCTGCTGTAATAAAAATGAGAAGAAGATCTGTTTAATATAAAACAAATTCAATTCAGATGATCAAGCTGGGGACTGGTCTGCGTGAGAATGATACAGAATCTGTGTTAGCTATTTTAAAGAAAAAGTTAAATAAGTCTGGGTTGCTGTGATATCATTGCCGCTGTCTGAAGAAAGTTATTGACCAGGAGGTTTCTTAAGTTTTTCACGGGTGTCTTAGGAGGAAAAGAAATGAAAAACGGAGGGAAGTGAGAGCAGGAAGGCTTATACAATGTCGAAAAACTGAATATCCCGGGATAAATGCTTAGTTCTACAGAGAATGTATAATAATGCTTAGTTCTACCAGAGCAACTGGCCAAAAGGAAAAGGCTTTTTTTTTTTTTTTTTTTTCAGTGCTCAAGATTGGAATTGGGGAAAAAATGATGGGAATCCATCCGTTTTTCTACTTCCCCAATTTGCTTAGGCCCTTCTTAGGAAGGGACTTGCTGGAAAACTTGGATGCAAAAGTTTCTTTGGAACAAGGGAAAATGGAAATCAAAGTAACATCTTAAGCTCTGAAGTCTTATCTATCCGTGGCGAGTGCAGAGAAAGCTCCAGATAGGACTCCCTGCAAGTGTTGGTGCGCAAGTTAGGTGGAGCTATCCCCCTTGTGCCCGGCGTGGGTGCGCAGCGCCGAATAAACAGAGCTGCTTTATAACCATTCTGAGGTTCTAGATAGAGTCTGATTTCCGCAAGTCAGTAGCTGACCAATGCTGTAGAGCTCAGAACAGATGTCATCAACAGACTTCATGGGACTGATCAGGGAATTTGATTAGCTAATATGACTGATTAGCTCTAAGTACCAGGACTAAAAGTTTGGTATTTCTGGAGAATATCGTGTAGACGAAGGAGTGCTCAAATGATGATGTACTAGTTTTGAAGTCTACAAGTATATTCTAGCAAACTTTTTAAGAATAAATTCCATGCTAGGCCAATTGTAATGAAATTTTTCTGTTATTTCTACAAAGCTGTCTCAGTTTGAAACCTTGAGACAGTTCAGTGTTGGGTAGTCATCTGTCTCAAAATGCTGAGAAGATGGGGCTGCATTCATTTGCAAACTGGCTGTCATAAAGGCCTTAAACTTTGCATTATGTTGAGGCAGTGGTGATCTCAGCCTTGTTGTATTTCTCTGAGTAACGTAGCTCCCCAAAGAGATCCCAAGGTCCAGAAAAGACATGGAAGTAATTGGTGGCTTGTAAGGAAAAATCCTATTCCATCACACAGCAACACCAGAGCTGTCTGTAGAGTTTAGAAGTCAGCTGAAGTTATTTATGTTTCATCTGAAGGGAGTAAGAAAAGAGCAGTTCATATAAAAGAATGCACGTGTGACAATCATACAAGCGGATGGGAGCCTGTTTTATGTGGGTCTGTGGATTTTGTATCTGTATGCTGTTGAGGAGATTGTCAGAATTCTGATTAGAGAATAAGGAACCTACAGAAAGTGCAGCACGCAAATGCTGGAGAGCACGGGTCAAAGTTTTACGCTTCCTGGGACTGCCTAGCATATTAAGAGGTCTAGGGAAAAAATGGCTGTGGTTCAACATTAATAGCACATGGACAAGTGTGATTTAAACCTATCCACATCTAAATCAGTCAGCCCTACTGAAATCTTCAAATACTTAAGAGGTAACCCGTAGCCAATGGTGTCAAAAAGTGCTGTGAGATTTGAGAAAGTAACCTGCGTTTCTCTCCCATAACAGTTTTGTCCTTGTGTGAGAAGCAAGTGAGGGATTTTGCTGCCCTTGTGTCTTTTGTTTAACCTCTCTCAGCACCACAGGCAGTAAACTGCCACTGTCTTAACTAAATGTTACGCCTTTGAGAAAGAAATTAGATGGCAAATAATCTGTTAAGAGCTGACTGCCTTCTTCCCCCCAGACAGCTGAGATGCACCTCTTTTTCCCTCTCCCAAGCATTTGCTGCTTTGCGCTTCCTTTTCTTTCATTGGAGAGTCAGATAAATCGGTTGCTTTGCACTAGTATATGTTCCTTGGAAAGCCGCTTAAACTCTCTTCAAACACTGGACGACCTATAAATTGATTGCTTCCTCTAAGTGGCACTTCTGCTCTAGCTGGATCCTCTAAATCCCATTTTACTGCTTCTGCTTACTAAGCAGGTGAGAGAAACTTTCATAACCGGTGAGCAGAGAAGAAGGAGCTGTAGTTCTGTATAAAGGAAATGTTTGGAAGTTTTGAAGATGTTTCCCCTGCTCAGCTGCCATCCCCATGTTAATCAATTACCTGATCTTTTGCATTACAGCAGAAGTCTTGATTCAGTTATTAAGGAAAGTTATTTCTGAAAATACTCAGCCCCCTCTGTGCATGCCAAACCTTTAATGGCACTGTGCAATACGCACATTGCAGTGATAAATCAGGTTGTGGAATGAATGGCAACATAAACATTTGGCTCCAGATACAAAATGTCATTTATTTGGCAATTTTATTTAGGGTAGCACCCCCTGCCGCTCCCATTCCCTCCCCTCCCATTCCCTCCAAGACCCTCCCCTCCCCACCCCTCCCCTCCCCTCCCTTACACTCCCCTGCCCTACACTCCCCTCCCCTACACTCCCCAATACTCCCCTACGCTCCCCTCCCCTATACTCCTCTCCCCTACACTCCCCTCCCCTACAATACCCTCCCCTACACTCCTCTCCCCAGCATTCTCCTCCCCTACACTCCCCTACACTCCCCTAAAGTCCTCTCCCCCACACTCCCCTCCCCTACACTCCCCTACACTCCCCTATACTCCCCTACACGGCCCTCCCCTGCCCTGCCCTCCCCTGCCCTGTCCTCCCCTCCCCTGCCCTCCCCTCCTCTCCCCTCCTCTCCCCTCCCCTCCCCTGCCCTCCCTTCCCCTTCCCTTCCCTTCCCTTCCCTTCCCTTCCCTTCCCTTCCCTTCCCTTCCCTTCCCTTCCCTTCCCTTCCCTTCC
>JAVBXB012018231.1:0-10076 GCA_034781655.1 Eupsittula astec
TATTCATTTATAATAAATAAATATAAGTATGCATATGTATGTGCGTGTAAGTATATATGAATGGATGGGTCTTTCTTCGTCTGTTTCCTGGCACTATCTCTAATGCAGGAAGCAGCAATCAGGTATAATGAATATATAAACAATAGGTACTCGAAGGTAGGTAGGTACCCTCTTTGTCTCTTTTGTCACATTAAACTTTGCATTTTTTATGCATCATTTCGAAAAGGTCAGTGGGTTCTAAAATGGCCAAAAATGAAGTTTAATGGGCTAATAGTAATGCCACATTTCCAGCTTCCATGTACTCAGATTTTCCAAATGCTGTTGTAATTCTTACCAAAATGAATTAATCATCTGATAAAAAGATTCCATATAAAATTATGAAATTAATTCCTCATAAAAAAGAAATCCACTTTGTGCATCCAATTACAGTGGCACATGCCTCACTTTTTCTATTTCTTTCCATATCTTAAAAGCGTTTACTCCACAAAGAAGCTAACAATATCTGTCAAGTTCACAAAACACGAAAAAGAAAAAGGCTCACGAATTCTTGTTCTAAACTGTGAGGAAAGTAATTCAGGATTTATTATTAAAACTGACTTTTTCTTACCTGAGAAGGCATCATGCCACCAAGAAACTCTACTGAGGGATCATAACTCGCATCCACTTCCATGCTGCCTTCACCAGTTAGTCCATCTGGGTTATATTCTCCTTCACTTCCTTCACCCTGAAGTGGAAAGTTTTGAAAATCACATATATATGATATGAAATTTTTTTTTTTTCTTCCACCATCTTAAAAAGAACAGAATTCCATTAAATATTATGTCTTAATACCCTCTGGTTTTGCTAATTCACCTGACCTAGTACAACAGCACAGGCACATAAATGTATGTAAGTCTGTGCTGCAAGTGATTACACAATCATACAACTTAGAAGTATTGAAATGACAGGTTTGGTTTTGTTTTATTATGTAAAGTGTATGCACTGAATACTTTGTCTAAACTCAACACATCATCAATGTGTAAAACTGAGTCAAACTTTATCCTAACCATTCTCAAATTACAAGGGAAATGATGTATTATAGCTTTAAGTCTATGGAGGGAAAATATTAGTTAAGCATTACCAAGGATTTCAAACCTAAAGTAAAAGCATATCCCTCACTGGTATCTTTAATATCCAAACACTTTTTTCTCAGCCTATGACGATACTGTACTGAATAACAAAAACTGTGAAGGTGAAGCCTCCTCCTTCTCTCACATACTGCAATTATATCTTTCATAGTTTCCACAAAATTCCTGTTTCATTACTTTTTGTAAAATCCTGTGGTCTACCTCATCAAGTGTCTTAACAAAATCAAGAAAACAGAAGTTCGAAAGAGATTTTTGTCAAAAGTGACAAAAAAAGAGAAGAGAGAGAAATAGCAAAAGAAAGCTGGCAAAAAACAAAAAAGAAAGGAATGATATTAAGCCTGAAGGAGGAACAACATTCTCACCTCTGGTGGAGGGAGGCCAAAATTAAATACAGTATCAGAGAGTACCTTATGATGAAGGTACAGTACACACATGCAGACAGTAAACAGAGGGGCTCCGGCATCAAAAGATGCCTAACGTTGCTAGAGTGGTGGAGACAAAACTCTCAATGGAGAAAAAGTCGAACCTATTCAGCCCAGAGGGAAGGAGGAACACGGAAAATAGAGAAGGAGAGAGAGGACTGACTCTCTTGGTAAGGGACAGCCTAAAGTTTCAGGATATATTGGTAGAAAACTCTTTCAAACATGACAAAACAAGAGGAGTAACTAGCTGTAGGTAAGAAATGCACAGTAGTGTTGAAGATATATAATCCTCCAAAGAATTCTGATGAACCTGAACGAAAATGCAAAGAAAACAAGGAAACCATTAGGATTGAATATGAAACAATGAAATATGCACTTTCCATACTAGGGATTTCAATTATGATGAGACAGATCGGGATAATTTGGATTTTTAGAGAGCCAAAGGGTCATGCAGACACATTCTTAGAGTGCATTCATGAAATCTTCCAGTATATTTCACTGACCACAGGGAAGTTGATACACTATCATTACTACATTTTATCTTCACACAAGATAGCAGGGAAATTTAGAATATCATGTATACTACACTAAATCAAAAAGTGATTATGTAATGCTTGAGTTTGAAAATATGATATATGAGGATGTAAAAGGAACAAGCTGAAACCAGACACAGAAAGGTTACAGATCCAAGCAGACTACACAAAACTAAACAATTTCTATGAGAACATAGACTGGAAAATAAAGTTCAGTAGAAATCATCTAAGTTGTTTTGTGGGAGGTTCTGTATAATTTTCAGTGGAGCAGGAACAAAGGTTCCTTTAACTTCAAATACAGGAGGAAAGGTTAAGAGAGATGTGGTTCAATATAAGATGTCAAAAAGCAAGAGAGCTGAAAGACATACTGCCTATATAGTTGGCACTCCAGCCAAACAGTATTTGACAGGTATAAGAAAGGAAGAAGTGAGTACAGCAGGATAAGAAAGAAGGAATAGATGAACTCTGAAAAGGATACAGTGGACAAGAGAGAAAAATTATCTAAAACTTTTCTATAAATTCATGAAAAGTTGACTTAGTTAAAGAACAGCTAATAAAGCTAAGTGATTTAGAGGGAAGAGCTCTACAGAATAATGTAAAGATATATGGAAAGCTAAAGAACAAGTTCAAAATTGTTTTCTCATTAAAAGACAGTATATTCCTAAAAAACAGCAATATGGAATGGAGAGAAGGTCTTTGAAAGGTGAAAAAAGCAAGAAAAAACAAACAAAACACTAAGGGCCTTTGACCCATATACCATTCATGGCCCTGATGAAATTTCTCCAAGTGTCCTAAAGAAGTGTGAAGATATACTTGACATGCCCCTTGAAATGTTTTTCAAGATTTTACTGCAGGAAGGGAAAGTACTAAGAGAATGGAAGAGGGCAAATATCATACCTATCTTTAAGAAGGGAGGCTGGAAAGTTGAGCTGAACTATAGACTGGTCTCTCTGAAAAGTGTGGTCTGTGAAATACTGTTAAAGATAATCAGAAAACAAATGATTGATTATTTGTGAGGGAGAAATATAAAACAGATTCATGGAAAGTAGGTCTTTTGTAATTTATCTCAGACTGCCAAAATACATTTGACACTGTATGTCATATAAGGCTTACAAAGAGGTTGGAACTTCATGTGGGAATAAATAGGACTCCTTCAATGAACAGAAGATTCTTTGTGGAACACTACAAAGGACTGATGAAATTCAACTTGAGTAAATGCAAAGTGATGAAGATAGAAAATAGTAAAAAGAAGGCCTTAGTAAAAATACCATCCAGCAGGGAATAAGCTGCAGGAATTTGAGTGTGGAAGGGTCTTGTAAGCTAGCATTGTACCTAATTCGTTGTCAAGGCCCACCTTAGGGGAATACTACAAGAGACAAACTGTTTCTTGGCAAATGCTTGACTTGCATTCAAATACATGAATTAAGAAATATTCAGCAACCTGTTTCCATTATATATAAGACTAAGAAAGAAATTTTTTTGTTTGGTCACAGCACTTAAAGAAGCACAAAGATCTACTAAAAAAAAAGAAGGTCCAGAAGAAAGCAACAAAAATGGTACAGGTTGAACCTCTTTAATCTGGCATCCTTGGGACCTGGCCATTACTGGACCACAGATAATGCTGGAAAACAGAAATTGGCCCATAAGAAACCCCTTATGTAAACATATTTCCAACCCCTAGTCTTGCTAGCTCATTCCATCTACATATCACTGTGTTATCAAAGATAGAACAAAGCTTAAAATAGGAAATAATACAACCATCATTTCTTTCAATTAGGTTTTTATTGTTACATCAGTTTGCATAAGAAGTATCCCCAGATGGAGATTCTTCGATATTTTGGGAAAGGGTTTTTCGTGGCATACGACGCTAATACAGGGAAGCTTCGTCAGCATTATACACTTGTTCTGGAGCTGTTTTTCATTGCCACTAATTGTGGAGAGTAGTTAATGTAATGAACGACCATAGGTTGGTAGTTGGCTTTGGTTGACTCTTGTTACTATTGCTGTTGTATTGTTATCAACAAGACAGCCAGCCCGTGCAGCATCAATCCCAGCCAGGCAGCCGGTTCATACACTATCTCTCATCCTGTACATACTGCTGTTGGTTGTTTAATAGAGATTTGGAGTTTTTATTGATTCTTTAAATATGACCTTACACTACAAGCTTCCATGTAAGCACTACGCTTTTCTCTGCACACACTATGTGCTGAAATTCCATGTCTCCACTTAAACTTGTGTAACCATCCTTGTGAATATTCAATCATAGTCTACTTTTAATTCTCTATGGAAAACCATGGCTTGCTCGATAAGCAACTCCCCAGAAATGCTTACACCTTTATAACATTGGAGCTTAAACCAATTTACAAGTGCACTGTCTAAGTTCTGTACTCCTAGCACCTTTCAAAGTTTTCCAAAACTATAAACTTTTCTGGCTTTCATTTTCAGCAAAAAACTGAATATTTGAAATTAACAGGATTGTTAATTAGCTTGGCTGCTGTGTAAACAGATTTTGGCACCTTAGTGCTGCTAACAGCACTGCCCTGGTGGCAGATCTAAAACTAATGGCAGCAGATTAAAAAAGTGCCAGACCATGTGAGTTGCTGGACCACAGAGTGATTACAGAGGTACAACCTGAACTAAAATCAAGAAAGCTAAGTTACAGGAAGAGGTTAGAATCCATTCATTTCCCAACCATTGAAGAGAGAAGAGTAAAGGGAAACATTGTCACAAACTCTAGTTTTTATATAGTACTAGTGTGATGATGTCAACAGTAGACAGTTCTTCTAAAGTTGCAAAGACAGAGCAACCAGATACCATAACATGAAAGTATGCAAGAAACTTGTTGCAAAATGTAAAGAAGTAGATGGAAAAGAGTAGATTACTAGAAAATGTTCAGATGGGGCCCATTAGCATAAAACTCCATCCCTTTACTATACAGTAAGTACACAAGACTCACATACACACCACCTCATCACTAGATTAGCTGCAGCAGTAAGAGATGGTCTACAGCTTCTACAAGCCATATGTAGATGTAAGGAGAGACAGCATCAATTAGTGAGGCCCAGAGATGTAGTAATTCCTGAAAGCAATATCAGTCGAGGAATATAAAGGAGTGGGAGGGGTAAAATATATGAGTGAGTCTCTGAGAGGGCTCTTGCATATACTGCCATGAGAGGCAGTTGCCATTCAAAAAATCCAAACTTAGACTATTTTATAACATCAACATCTCATTCACTTAAGAAAGCAAGCTAACTCAGTTACAGGCAAGTAATAAAAAGTGCAGACAAAGAAAGCAGGAAAAATAAGGTAACATGCATCTCAGTAGAATTTTCTTTTGAAAATGGAAATATAAAATTTTCAGTCATCTAGAACCGAAAGGAAATTAACAATCATTTCTATGATCTGGAAAGCATTTTAAAGACCATTAATCCTGAGGAATTACAAAACACCAATACTTGAGAGCACAAATATGTATAGTGACTTAAATCAGATGAAAATTGGAACTAATTGCCACAAATTGGAAACTATCAGCATAACTAGGATGGTTGCTTTCGGTTAATTTTGAGCACTAAAGTAAAAATAGCACTGTTCTTTGTCACCAAGGAAGACACTACAACCATTAAACCAGCATGGAAATATAACTATGTGACGAAAACAAGTAAGAAGAAAAAGTAAAACAAATAAAACTGACAATAAGTGAGCTTGAAAAGGACACTTATGTGAAGAAATAACTGAAGAGATTGAATACAGAATGGGAAAAAGTGAGGATACATGAAGCGAGGGGAGTGGGTGAGGCATGGGAGGTATTTAGGGATGTCGTGATGGCATGGGCAAGAGATATGTGTGGCATACGAAAAGTGGGAGCTGGGCAGATTACGTAGGGTAGTGAGTGGTCAGATGAAGAAGTAAAGTAGCTAGTGAAAGAGAAAAGAAAGGTGTTTGGTTAGTACTTACAAGTGGGGAATGCAAATGCTTGGGAGATATAAAGGTTGGATACAGGGTAGTGAGACACAGGAATAAAAAGGGCATTGCATGGTGGACAGAAGAGATTATAAATGCTGTGGAAGAGAACAAAAAGGCGTATGGCAGATTGCTCAACAGGAATGTACCAGTGGAAGTTAAGCAAAGGAGGAAAAAGAATACAAAGTATGTAAGCGCAATGTTAAGAAGCTGACAGAAGAAATCAAAGAAAGAGTAGATGAAGATTTTGGAAGGAAGTTAAGCGAAAAGTTTTGGGATAATAAGAAACCATACTGGAAGGAGGTGAAAGAGGTGGATGTAATAGTGGAAATGTTGATGTGAGAAGTAAGGGAGGGAAGTTGTTGAATCAAAAGGAGGAAGTGAAAGGAAGATGGAAAGAGTATTTTGAAGAACTGATGAATATGGGAGAAGGGAGGCAACAGTTCTTACATGCATGGGTATGGAGGATGGAAGGAAAAGGATACCAGTGCAAGGGCCTATAGCAAAAAGGGAGGTAAATACGGCAATAATCAGGCTGAAGGTAGGAAAGGCACCTGGAGTAGATGGGATTATGGCTGAAATGCTGAAGTATAGAGGAGAAAGTTTGACAGAGTGGATGCATCTTATATGTAATTTAGCATGGAAACAGAAGGTTGTGCCTGCAGATTGGGTGAAAGATATTCATTTCTTTATTCAAAGGAAAAGGTAATAAATATATATGTAGCAATTATAGTATACCAGGAAAAGTGTATGCAAGAATATTAATTGATAGTGATGGAAGTGACTGAATGCAGAATAAGTGAACAGCAAGGGAAAGGTTGGGGATGTGTGGATCAGACTTTTGTAGTAAAGATAACTATGGAAAAGTATTTAGCAAAAGGTAATAAGTTGTATGCAGCTTTTATGGATCTGGAGAAAGCGTATATCAGGGTCCAGTGGAATGTTCTAAGGGATGTGTTAACGATATGTGGTATGGGGGCCAACTACTGGATGGTGTGAAAGCCTTCTACAAAGGAGCAAATGCAAATATAAGTGTGGATAGCAAAAGTTTTGGGGTATATGTAGGTGTGAAACAGGGCTGTGTGATGTCACCATGGCTATCTAATATATATATGGACTGAAAGATAAGAGAGATGAAAGCAAAATTAGGGTAATGGGGTTCAGAGATGGAGTGTGGCAGTGAGATATGGTGGCTAAAGGCAAGCCTACATGCAGATGATACTGTGTTGTTTGCTGAGAGTGAAGAGGAGTTGCAGAAGGTTGTAAATGTGTTTTATGATGTGTGTAAATGTAGGCAACTGAAGGTAAATGCAAGTAAAAGTAAAGTAATGGTGCTTGAAAGGAAACAGGGTGAAAGTATGGATTTTGTAAAACCATATAGAAAGAGGAAAGTATACTAGATTGTGTTTTGGATAAGGAGGGAATTTTAGTATCTAGGACATGTCTTGGGTAAGTGTGGTGATGTTGAAGGAAAGATAAGGAAGACAGCAGTACAGGGTAGAAGAGTCACTGGGTCCCTTAATAGAATAATGAAGGGTAGAGGTGTAAATATGGAAGTGAAGAGAGGATTAAGGGACAGCACAGTCCTCCCAACCCTGACCTATGTAGCCAAAACACAGACATGAAATGAGTCACAGAGGTTAAGAATCCAGGCTGTGGAAATGAGTTATTTCAAAAGGGCATGTGGAGTGACTAAATGGAATGAAGAAAGAAATGAAGGGATGTATGAAAAATGTGTTAAGGCAGGGAATGCAAAGGGAGTGAACTGTGAAGAGGTAGAAAGGGGTGAAATGTAATCCTTTGAAATAGTTTGGGCATGCAGAAAGAATGCAAGACTAGGAGTTTACAGGGACAGCATATAATAGTACAGTTAAAGGGCTTGGTGCTAATGGAAAACCACCTGTGATGTGGGCAAACAGAGTGGATAAATACTAGAGGGAGAGAAACACTGGAAGAATGAGTAGTTTGGGGTATGCAAGGGAGACATGTAAGGACAGGGATAATTGGAGACTTTTGCCAGACCACACCTTGTTAGGAGTTCCCAGAGTCAATGGGCATCAGAGATATAGAAAGACAGACAGATATATAGATAAAAAGATAGATGTATATAAGAAAGCAGCAGGAGGTCGAGAAGGTACAGGTTGAAAAAGAGAGCAAATGAGAGTTGGGGTGAGTGAGTATCAGTAAAATTTAGGGAGAATCAAAAGATATTTTGGAAGGAGATAAATAATGTGCAAAAGACAATAAAACAAATGGGTACATCGGTGAAGGGGACAAAACGGGAAGTGGTAACAGGTAGTGATGAAGTGAGGAGGGGATGGAGTGAGCAATTTCAAGGCTTGTTAAATGATTTTGATGACAGAATTGCAGATGTAGGGTATTTTGGTTGGAGTGATTTGCAAAGTAAGAGTTATGGAAATTGGTTTCGATTAGAGAAAAGAGGTAGTGAAAGCCTTGCTTGAGATGAAATGAACCAAAGCAGATGGAGAGAATAGTACAGGAGTTGAATTCAGTTGATCAGTTGGTAAAGGCACTGAATGTATGTTTGGATCATGGTGAGGTACCTGAGGATTGGCAAAATGCATGTATAGTGCTTGCCTACAAAAACAAGAAGGATAAAAGTGAGTGTTCAAACTACAGATGTATTTGTTTGTTAAGCAAACCTGTTAAGTTATGTGGGAAGGTACTGATTGAGAGGGTGAAGGCATGTACAGAGCATCAGACTGAGGAGGAGCGGTGTGGTTTCAGAGGTGGTCAATGATGTGTGGATCAGGTGTTTCCTTTGAAGAATATGTGTGAGAAATACTTAGAAAAACAGATGGATTTGCATGTGGCATTTATGAATCTATAGAGGACACATGATATGGTTGATAGAGATTCGAGGAAAGTCTTAAGAATATATGGTGTGGGAAGTAAGCTGCTAGAAGCAATGAGAAGTTTTTATCAAAGGTGTACGGTTTAAGTAAGAGGAGGAAGAGAGGAGAGTGAATGGTTTCAAGTGAAGGTTGTTCTGTGGCAGTGGTGTGTGATGTCACCATGGTTGTTTAATTTGTTTATGGATATGGTGGTGAGGGAGGTAAACAAAAGAGTCTTGCATAAGGGAACAAGTATGCACTCTGTATGGGATGAGAGGGCATGGAATGTGAGTTGTTGTTGCTTACTGATGATACAGCACTGGTGGCTGATTTGAGTAAGAAACTGCAAAAGTTGGTGACAGAGAGTGAATATGAACAAAAGCAAGATCATTTGTTTAGCAAGGTTAAGGGACAAGTTAGTTGGGATGTAAGTTTGAATACAGTAAAATTGGAGGAAGTGAAGTATTTGATACCTAGGAGTGGACATGGCAATGACTGGAACCATGGAAGCAGAAATGAGTAATAAGGTGGGGGAGGGGGCGATGGTTCTGGGAGTGATGAAGAATGTGTGGAAAGAGAGACCATTATCTCGAGGAGCAAAAACGGTTACAATTGAAGGATTAGTAGTTCCAACAATATTGTATGGTTGCAAGGTATGGGCTATAGATAGGGTTGTGTGGATGAGGTCGGATGTGTTGGAAATGAAATGTTTGAGGACAGTATGTGGTGTAAGTGGTTTTATCATGTTAGAGGGATATGTGGAAATAAAAAGAGTGTGGCTGAGAAAGCAGGAGAAGGTGTGTTGAAATCATTTGGAAATGTGGAGAGAACAAGTGAAGAAAGGTTGACATAGAGGATATACATGTCAGAAGTGGGTTCAGTGGGGTTGAGGGGCAATTTAACTGGGATGTAAGTTTGAATGGAGAAAAATTGAAGGAAGTGCAGTGTTTTAGATATCTGGGAGTGGACTTAGCAGCAAAAGAACCATGGAAGTGGAAGTGAGTCACAGGGTGAGGGAGGAAGCAAAGGTTTTGGGAGCAAAGAAGAATGTGTGAAAGGAGAGAATGTTATCTCAGAGAGCAAAAATGGGTATGTTTGAAGGAATATTAGTTCCAACAGTGTTATATGGTTGTGAGGCATGGGCTATGGATAGGGGTGTATGGAGGAGGGTCTAGGTGT